>AWOL01S0003219.1:117841-129751 GCA_000715115.1 Nicotiana otophora | reverse complement strand
GGGGAGGGGAAGGATTTTGCTTCAAATCACTACTCAATCGAAGGCCTAAACATCATCCTTTATCTATCATAATTATATCCTTATTCTACTACCAGGGCAACATTCCATCTCCTCTAGATGCTATTAGTCTTAGACTCATTTGAGTTCATTCAAGCCATACTGATATTTCTATAACTTGGAGAAACCATTATCTCTCTTGTTTTCATGGGCTTAATCTCGAGGACTTATCCATTCTCGTCACCTTCTCACTCTCCCTTTCTTATCCTTACTCATGTCTTCTTAAAACCTTATCGCTTTATCATACTTTAGCTTGCGACCTACACATATCTATTTATACTACTCGCAACCTTCCTCCAACTTGCTTGCACCATAGATTTCCTTGTGTTATTCTGGAGCATCAAGCGAGACATAGCATCATCTCTAACTCTTCTTTACACTATTAACTAGACCTCTCGATACCTAGAAACTATAGGCTGGAAGATATGCCACTAGTGACACCACTATCATTCCTAGATACTGAATCCCCATGCTTCTAGCCTTCTATCCGAAGTATGGACTATACACAACCTTCCGCATGTGAGTATCTCATACGTTGTTCACCTTTACCTTACTTACCCTAAAATCTTGCATCACATCTTTTATCTCTATCACGACCTCCCTTCCACATAGGTTTAATTCACATCCACATATTGGAGCTCTATTATAATACTTGCACCTTTGGTGCATACACAATCCAGTGGGAGCATCATACTAACTTCTTATGAGGCTTGTACTCTTCTAACTAGCTTTCTCGTAAAGCCGTTATAGAATATGGTTGTTGTACTATCTCTCTTGTGCCTCTGATATTAAGAGTGATTCTGCAATGTTCTCAATCACGATTTCTATAATTTTTCTGGGTCCAATAATCAGAGTCTTGATTTACTCAGTTGATGTAACTCTTTAGTTTCTGCTTCCCTCTGATCAGCCTTTATGTAGGCTTAATCTATCTTCCGATTTGTGGCTCATGGTATTAGTTATTACTTTAGCCTTTCATAGACGCTATGGAACATTCATGATAGAGTCTTCTAACAATTCAATCCTTTGTCTATGACCTGGACTCAATTCTTTCTTTTAACTTATACCGGAGTCTTCTACGGCTGTATGATTGTCAACATAAATGCTGCATGGATAATACTCCGACATCTTAAGTGTGTTCACAACGTAACTAACTCTTGATCATTCAAATAATTCCTTTCGTTCCTTCTCAGCTTTCTTTAAACGTAAGCTATTACTTTTCCTAGTCTTTCTGCCCCCTTGTTGTGTGCATACTTAGCTTATCTTAGTTCCCACGCATGCCAGAATTTTCGTACAACTCATATGATCTCGAATATTACTTTTGATTTTACTTCTCGTTCATTAGCCACGGTAGGTATACCACTTTCTTATGGGTTGCATACAGTGTTGTAGTGAGATTGTCTTTACATGACCATTTCTTCTTCAAGTTACTGTGTTTAGGTTGAAGCCTTCTTCCTTATTTCCTCAGCTAGTTTTTCATTATAGCACTTAGGGAGGGCCGTCTGACTCTTGTAAAGCTGCGAGCTTATTAAATTGTATACTCGACGGAATTTTTGATGTCCTTCCTTGCCTATAATTATTTGTAGTTACTTACCTCCACGTCCTTGTGCTTGTAGGGTTGCTCCTGAACTGATATTTTAACTGTCTTCCCAGTGGTACTCTCTTTTATTTCCATAACACTCATACGATACCTTTAATTACCCCAACTCCTATCTGAAATCGTTTTTCAACAATCGCGATCTCGTATCTACGAGACTGAATTCCCTATGCTGGGGTTCAATACATTTATCTTACATGATTTGTTGATTTATTTGTATCCTCTTGTCTAGCCATAACTAGACTCTTCCAGAATCAACTGCTAACTACTCGTTGGTCCATTCTCATATCTATATTCCACGTAATCTCTCTTGGGTTATATCCTTCGTCTTAACTTACCTCTTGCATTGGCTCCTTATTAATCAATAACATCTCGGGGGAACCCTTACTGCCTCTCCCCGGCGTCGTGCTTGCATAATGTTCTGGAATCATAGCATATCTGTAGGATTTGAATAAATACAATCTCGTTCCTTTTGACTTTTCACCACATTCTTCCTTTACTATTCCATAGTTACGTCTTCACATCTTCACTGACATCTTACTCGCCTTGCGTTAACCCTTCTATACCAGGGATAGTTGGATTTCTTACGCACAAGGGTGACACTTAGTGTAACTGGCACACTTAGTCCCTTAAGCTTAACTATGCTCATCGTGCTTGCTTTAGGGAAGCGTCTTCCTGAATGAACTTTAAAGTTCATTCTTCTGTTGTCTATTCTATTATTGCTGGAACGTGATCTCTGAAATTCTCACAATGTCGACTATTATCAAATCTTCCGATCCCTAATTCATGTTTAGTATATCTCGTTCACTATCCCATACTAATTTCTATTACTCTGGGGTCTAAATTTTCCTTCTGGTAATCACGTTAGAGTCACAAATTTATTTCTCGAAATGAGGATATGACTTTATGGCCTATACTCTTTTGTTGTCTCAAGGCCTGACACCTCTCGTCTTTTCCTTCACTTGACTATAGACTCTGTAATACTGTCATTTTTTTGATCTACTGTTGTCATCCATGTATCACATCTTACTTATAATGCTTCATTAACTCTCTTCTTATTTCCCTGCTAACATTTCTGTCTATCACTTTATTTTGAAAACTTCAACAAGACATTACTTTTATTTTATCTCCCCTTGCTCCATCTACTCGCTCTTCGGGTTGCCTAACATTCTCTCTCTATTAGGGATGGGAGCCACACTAAGATAATATTTATCCCTTCCAGGCTTCCAGTGCCTATCTTTGTAGTACCCATATCTAGATGTACTATTTTAGAGTGCACCATCTGGGTGTCTCACAAGGAGATCTATTAGCACATTTGCAATATCCTTCGAAATGTCAACTAATGCTAACAATCCATCCACAATTTTGGGTTACTCTAACCCCAGCTTGTTCCTGATATCCCATCCTTCTCTTAAACTATATCTGTCAGCTCCCATAGGGCATACTTGAGATGGGTGTGGCTAATTGTATATATCTTCGTTACTGTTGAAAGTAACTCAGAATGCTTATATTTATCTGCTTGAATTGTAAATACTGTTAATCATCATTAACTAGGTACCTCGTACCCTTCTTTACCTTGTTTCTTTTACTTGCTGAAACTTGTGACTACCTTCTGATTCTCTTATTCCTTTTTACCATACGAGTGGATAGATATTCTTGCCTTAGGGACCCTTATCAAGAAGCTTACACGTCTTAGTACACACATGTTCTGCTGAAGACCTCACATTTATTCATCACAAGCATGATGCAAAATTGAGTTCCTCTGACTCAACTCTTCTACAACCACATTCAATCTCTTACAACTGTCTTTTGGATGTAGGTATCGTCTTATTACAAATAAAATAGAATTTAGGAGTTTAAATTTTGACAACTAATCTCTACCACACGATCTAGAGTAAGAAGAAAGCATGGCAGTACTAAATGCCATGTAGCCTCATGCTTATAAGTGTGGTGTACAACACACCCATAAACAAGACTATACTAGACACGGCTTATAGAGTCCCTTGGACAGAACTGCTCTGATACCACTTTTGTTACGACCCAAACCGATGGGCCACAACGGGCATCTGGTACCTTACTTAACCGAGTGCCAACGTAACGTATTTTTTCGTATCATACTATTATAGGTAAATGAGATGGAAAGGCTACCGCGAGATAACCAGAATAAAACATGAGGGAAAACTCGACATAGGACGACCCAACATGTAATACAAACTTATACATATGACATACAGGCCTATAAGACCAAAATGATCCCTCGTATACTGAACATAGGCCGACAAGGCCATACAATCTTTCACGTACATGACATATGTCTACAAGCCTCTAAGAGTAGATAAATACCATAAAGACTGGGACAGGGCTGCGCCATACTAATCAATATATGTCCAATTCATACTAACCAAATAAGCAACTCTAGGGAATATGGAGCGCACTAACACCTTCCGTTGAGCTGATAACCTACTTGGACGACTCTCAACCTATCTATCAGGACCTGCGGGCATGAAGCGGTACAAATAATGTATGCGCATAAATGTAAGGAATGAAAATTAGTAAATAAAATACATGAGTGAAACATGGAGTAAAACACTCAACATGTAAGTCTGAATAGTACTGTGAATCATATCATATTTATAATGTCATGCATATGCGTATAAATGTCATAGCATGCATAGGTGTATGTGTACATAACATCATCAAGCCTCCGAGGGCATCCCATTATATCATCTTGGCCACTGTGAGAAAATCATGAACGTATACCGGCTGATCAGGTGGTGGTGTGTATATAATGCCATGACCTTTTCCCATATCCCATATACATATAATATACACGTATATAACGACATCTAGTCATGGGTCAATGTACATGTATAAATGAATTAAATGCATTAGAAGTACGTTAATAAAATTCTTTGGAATGTCATAAAATCAATATGACTTTTCGATAAACTTTATCAACTACGTATTTTTCTGAGACCCATGAACAGAAGATATAATAATAAGACACATGGGGAATCAAGAATATAGACACCCCTAGTACTTCTATGAATAGAGTCATTTATGAAAGCTATGCGTTTGCTCGTTTCGTTTGTATCGTATGAATCATGCCAAAAAGAAAGAAGGGATAGCCGTAACATACCGGAACCGATTCTCTTAACAATCCCTCTAACACATGCCAATCGCGATGAAAGATGTAACGGCGGATCGGAGTATGGAAAAATCCGTATAATGTTCTTGAGAAAGATTATGTCTGGCTCCTTTAGAATTGCAAATCCCGTTGCTATTACGTAGTATAACGTTGTATGGAGTTTTTAGCAAATCACGTTGCTATTATGTGATAATCTCGTATGAACTTTCTTGCTGAAGCTTCATCTGTGACATAGTAGATGTGAGCATCTTCATTTTGTGAATTAGAGAGGCTTTCTTTAATCTTTGGATGTTGGCCCCACTTAGGATGACTTAGCCACCAAACATCTCCTAAAAGGTGCCACTTTTTACATGTATTAAGAGTCATTACTTGGGCATTTGATCAAGATCTCCTTGGCTTCCCCGTTGAGGTCCATAAGCCTTATCCAAAGATGCTTATTTAATTAGTTAATCCCCCACTAAAAATTAATAATTACCCAATTATCCACATACTTAAGAATTATCTCAAATGCTTTAAATACTACTCACCTTTAATACACTTTATACACCTTACTATCATGGTCATGTGGTACCTTGTACGACACTAGTCCATAAATACCGGGTATTATATCTCGGACCGTATTTTATCCCAAATTGACAACCTTCAATGAAACTCATTTTCTTTGATTCGTTTTCCCTCTAACCTTTACATCACTTACTTATCGCCTATTATAAATAGTATAAATGCTTATAACCTCAAAAAATAATCTCATTCCCGAGTCTACGTCGATTAACTTATGACGAAACTTTAACGTACGAGAATGCGAGATGTAACTTCTTATTTCTTAGCTTTCATCAATTTACTTATGGCGTAATTTCATGTACGAAAACATGGAGTGTAACAAAAGCCATTTTCAAGAAGAAACTTGGACAAACATTCATACCATGCACAGGGGCCTGCTTCAGTCCATATAATGCCTTGTCAAGTTTGAATACATGTTTAGGATGCTCATGACACTCAAACCTAGGTGGTTGTTTGAGGAAGACTTCTTCCTTTAAATATCCATTCAGAAATGCACTTTTGACATCCATTTGGAACAATTTGAATTCCATATGAGATGCAAAAGCAATGAGAATTCTGATGGCTTCCATTCGAGCAACTGGAGCAAAAGTTTCATTATAGTCGATCCCTTGTTCTTGATTGTAGCCTTGAACTACTAACCTGGCCTTGTTCCTTGTTGTATTCCCAAATTCATCAAGCTTGTTTCTGAAAACCCACCTGGTTCCTATGATCATTCTATCTGAGGGTCGAGGGACTAGGTGCCAAACATGGTTCCTCTCAAATTGATGAAGTTCATCTTGCATAACAGTAATCCAGCCAGTATCTTTCAATGCTTCCTTGATATTTTTAGGCTCAATTTGAGAAAGGAAAGTTGAGAAGGCAAACGAGTTTCTTGTCTTTAACCTGGTTTGAAATCCTGAATCAAGAAGAGTGATTATATTTTGGAGACGATATGCTTCCAGTTAGACACCTGAATCTCATTGTGGGAAGATCGAGGTTCCTCATAATGGGATCCATTGTTGGCATCGGGAGGGACTTGATCATGCACTTGTTCACCAAGTAGCAAGCAGTGTTGACTGCCTCTGTCTAGAAGCCTTTTTCTACACCACTGTCAATTAGCATAGTTCTTGCCATGTCTTTAAGAGTCCTATTTTTCCTCTCCACAATACCATCTTGTTGGGGTGTTTCGAGAGCTGAAAAATTGTGACTTATCCCATTTTCAGCACAAAATACATCAAATTTTGCATTGTCGAACTCTATACCATGATCAGATCTTATACTTATAACATTATGGCTCTATAACGACTTGATCAGTCGTCATAGAGTTGGAAGATTTTTGGAAAGTTAAAAGATTTTTGGAAAGTTTGATCGGAAGTGGACTTTTTGATATCGGGATCGGACTTTGATTCCGGATCTTGGAATAGGTCCGTAATATTGTTTAGGATTTGTGTGAAAAATGTGAGGTCAATTAGACGTGATTTAATAGGGTTCACCATCAGATGTGGAGGTTAGAAGTTCAAAAGTTCATTAGGGTTGAATCGATGCTCAGTTCATGATTTTAGCATTGTTTGATGTAATTTGAAGGCTCAACTAAGTTCGTATCATATTTTAGAAACTTTTGGTATATTTGGTTGAGGTTCGAGAGGCCTCGGTGTTGTTTCGGATGGTTAGCAGATCGAATTTGGAGTTTGGGAGATTGCTGAAGCACCAGGTCTAGTGCAATCGCACCTGCGGAGGTTTTGATCGTAGGTGTGAAGCCGCATTTGTGTACCAGCCATCGCAGAAGCAGCCAGGATTGGAACTGGGCAGTTCTCGCAGGTGTGAAGAGCTTGCCCACATCTGCAAGGCCGCAGGTGCGAAGTGATGAACGCAGAAGCAGAAATGGGAAAGGGAGCTGGCTCTACAGAAACTGCATTGTGCTCGCAGACGCGAGTCCGAAAGCGCGGAATTTTGGTCCGTAGGTGCGAAGCCAATCGTAGTAGCGGATGTCTTAGTCACACCCGCGAAGCCGTAGGTGCGGGTAAGTTTTCGCAGGTGCGGAAAGCCTGGGCAATGTATTAAAATCGAGGGTTCCGTGATTTTTCATCATTTTGGACATTTCAAGCTCGGGATTGGGCGATTTGTGAGAGAGATTTCGAAGGGGTTCCTTGAGGTAAGTCACTTGTGGTTATTTTTACTCAATAATTATGTAATTTTGGAGTTTGAGGCTAGGGATTTGGAGAGTTTAAATTGGAGATTTGAGTGACGATTTGGTGTCGGATTTTGGTAAATTTAGTATGGTTGGACTCATGGTTGAATGGACTTACGGATTTTGTGACTTTTGTTGGATTCCAAGACGCGGGTGACGTTTGGGACGATATTCTAATTCTTTGATAAAATCATTATTTCATTATTTAAACTAGTTTCCTATAGTTGTATTTATAGTATGAATATGTTTTGGCTAGATTCGAGTCGTTCAGAGTTGGAAAATTATGGGAAAAGCCTTCAAATTGATTGATTGAGCGTGGTTTGAGGTAAGTGACTTGTCTAACCTTGTGTTGATGAAATTTCCCTTAGGATTTGGTAGTTTGGTGATAATTTGTGATATCTGAAGGCCGTGTACGCAAGGTGACTAGTGCGTACATGGGCAAAATGTTGGAATTCCGATTTTTGCTATGTAGTTTCCTTTTCATGCCTTAATTAAGTTACTTTGGCACATTATAATCATCATGTTTAGCCTAATTTCACATGTCTATTTGTCTTATCTCCTATTTGCAACATGTATCACATGTTTAGTTGAATTACTTGCTTTTCTTGATTTCTGTATTCATTACTTAACGGTGGAAATTCTTTACTTCAAATTGCTATCCTTGGAATATCATTTATTTAGTTGTTGTGTTTTGTCTTTCGTGTTATTGTTGAGGTGATCGTTTGGTTATTTGCACGAGATTTTTGCGGTGCCGTTGTTATTATTGATACGCTTGCGGTTGTATAAAATCTAGGTGTTGAAACGCATGGGGTAAGATAAGGTGGGCTTGATACGTGTGGCTAGTAGGGGAACTACTAGAAGCTATGCAGTGTGATAAGGTGGGCTAAAATGTGGGATGCTATTTCAGGAAAATGATTTTCAAAAACCAAATATAAAGGCTCCTGCGGTGATATAAGGAAAGACTGTGATTTGTTATTATGATTTGGGACTACGAGGTGGTACCTCGGGAGTTCCCCTGTTGATATTCTTTATTTACTGTATTGTTTGGTTCTTGTTTTCCTTAACATGTAAAATTCTTGTTTTCCTTTCGTATTCTATTAGCTCTCCTTGATTCCGTGTTGTTATTTCCCGTAAATTCTTTACTCTACCGAGGTTTGGCTTGGTACTTACTGGGTACCGTTGTGGTGTACTCTACTATGCTTCTACACATGTTTATATGCAGATCTAGGTACATCCTATCAGCTTCGATATTAGTGCATTGTGTTGCTGCTTTGGAGACTTCAAGATACTCCTGCCCGCATCCGCATGCCTCGAAGTCCCTTTCTATCTCGTTCTTTTCTTATTTCTTTACATTTTGATAGACAATGATGTATAGGATTGTTCGGTACTCTATCTAGAGCTTGTGACTTATATCTCACCAGGTTTTGGGATTATATGTATTGAGTTTTGGTAGATTCTATTTATTAAAATGTTGGGATGTTCTGGTTTTAATCTCTTATCTAATGTTTCCGCATATTGTTAGGCTTACCTAGTCTTAGAGACTAGGTGCCATCACGATATCATACGGAGGAAATTTGGGGTCGTGACAAGTTGGTGTCAGAGCTCTAGGTTCATAGGTGTTATGAGTCACAAACAGGTTTAGCAGAGTCTCGCGGATCGGTACTGAGATGTTTGTACTTATCTTCGGGAGGCTATGGAATCGTCAGGAAAAGCTTCACTTCTTTGATTCCTTATCGTGCGAAATTTTTTACTTCAGATTCTAAATTTCTATCTTTCTATACTCTCACAGATGGTGAGGACACGTATAACTGGATCAGATGACCAGGCACCAGCGCCCCCTGCTAGAGCCGCGAGAGACCGGGGCCGGGGTAGAGGCCGAGGACATCCACGTGGTGCAGCTAGAGCACCAGCACGTGATGCTACAAATGAGCCACCAGTAGCTCAAATTAGAGGGCAGACACCTAAGATACCTGTTACTGCACCAGCTCTCCAGGAGACTCTCGCCACATTTCTCAGCATGTTTGGCACTGTAGCTCAGGCAGGGTTAATCCTAGTCACTTCTGCTACATCTCAGGTCGGGGGAGAAGGTTACATTCTAGCGAACCGTATCCAGAGCAGCGGGTCCAGGTTGACCAGGTCCCAGAGGTCATACTAGTGTAGTCGGTAGCCCCTGTTCAGCCTGAGGTTAGGGCAGCAGCTTCTGAGGATGAGCAACTCAGGCTCGAGAGGTACAAGAAGTACCACCCTCCTACTTTCAGTGGCTTAGAGTCAGAGGATGCCCAGTGTTTTCTTTAGGAGTGCCACCGTATCCTTTGTACTATAGGTATTGCAGAGTCTAGTGGGGCTGCTTTCACTACATTCCAACTTAGAGGAGTGGCTTATCAGTGGTGGCGAGCATATGCATTGTGTAGTCTAGCTGAGGCAACTTCACTTACTTGGAATCAGTTCTCAGATATGTTCTTGAGAGAGTATGTCCCCCAGAGTCTCACATATGCATGAAGCGCAGAGTTTGAGCAGTTGTGCTGGGGCTCTATGACCGTGTCGGAGTATGCGGTATGGTTCGGTGATTTGGCTAGGCATGCACCAGCCTTGGTTGCTACTATTAGAGAGCACGTCCGTCAATTTATCTAGGGTCTCAACCCTAGTATCAGATTTAGCATGGACCGGGAGTTGGAGATATACATCGCATACCAGTAGGTAGTGGGAATAACTAGGAGATTGGAGGGTATGTTGACTCAGGAGAGAGAGGAGAATGAGGCCAAGAGGTCTCGAGAGTCTGGCACATATAGTGGTACCCGTGCCCCAACAGCATCTCGTTATGTTAGGGGCTATATGAGTCGCCATGTTTATTCCGCACTTCCCGCTTCCAGTGGTATTCCAGCCAATCCTAAGCCTCAGGCTCCCTATTATGCACTGCCAGTATCTAGTGCACCTACTACACGGGGTGCTTTCAGCGGTCAATCTAGCTGATCAGGCCCGAGCCAACCACAATAGCCACGTCCTCCGAGTTCTTGTTTTGAGTGTAGTGACACTCGTCATATGGTAAGGGATTGCCCCAGATTTTGGAGGGGTGCACCTACACATCCGGCTAGAGGTGGAGGTCGAGAAGGCAGAGGTTGCCCTAGTGGGGGAGGCCCTACCAGATACTATGCTCTTCCTGCTAGGACGGAGGCAGTTGCATCCGACTCTGTCATCACAAGGATTGTTCCGGTCCGTGTTGTATCCCGCGGTTCTTTGAGCTTGCCTGTCTATGTGTCTATACATGTGGGAGATTCTATTGTTGTTAACCATGTGTATTGGTCGTGTTTAGTTGTTCTCGGTGGTTTTGAGACCAGAGCAGATTTATTATTGCTTAGTATGGTAGACTTTGATATTATTTTGGGCATGGACTAATTGTCTCTCTATCATGCTGTCCTTGATTGTCACACCAAGACAGTGATGTTGGCTATGCCAGGTCTACCGCGGTTAGAGTGGAGAGGTACTTTATATTATGTTCCTAGCAGGGTTATTTCATTTCTAAAGGCTCAATAGATGGTTGAGAAAGGCTGTGATGCGTATCTGGCATATGTGAGAGATGGCATTGTTGATACTCCTACCATCGAGTCACTTCCGGTAGTGAGGGATTATCCAGATATATTCCCGGCGGATCTTTCGGGCATGCTGCCCGACAGAGATATCGATTTTGGTATTGATACTCAACCCATTTCTATTCCACCCTATCGTATGGCCCCACCAGAGTTGAAAGAGTTAAAGGAATAGTTGTAGGAGTTGCTTGATAAGGGATTCATTCAGCCCAGTGTGTCGCCTTGGGGTTCTCCAGTCTTATTTGTAAAGAAGAAAGATGGATCAATACCTATGTGTATTCATTATCGCCAGTTCAACAAGGTTACGATGAAGAACATGTATCTATTGCCACGTATTAATGACCTATTTGATCAGCTACAGGGTGCTAGAGTGTTCTCTAAGATTGACTTTCATTCAGGCTATCATCAGTTGAAGATTCGGGAGCCAAATATCCCGAAGACTGCCTTTAGGACTTGGTATTGACATTACAAGTTCCTTGTGATATCGTTTTGGCTGACCAACAACCCGACAGGATTCCTGCACTTGATGAATAATGTATTTTAGCCCTATCTTGACTCGTTCATCATTGTGTTTATTGACGACATTCTGATGTACTCTCGGAGTCAGGAGGATTATAAGCAGCACCTAAGGACCGTGCTTCAGACCTTAAGATAAAAGAAGTTATATGCAAAATGTTTGAAGGGTGAATTCTGGTTAGATTCAGTGGCATTTTTGGGTCATGTAGTGTTGAGTGAGAGGATCAAGGTAGATCCGAAGAAGATTGAAGCATTTAAGAGTTGGCCCAGAGCATCTTCAGCT
>AWOL01S0003219.1:99942-116200 GCA_000715115.1 Nicotiana otophora | reverse complement strand
TGGGGGGGGGGGGGTATTACCATCGATTTGTAGAGGGTTTCTCGTTTATTGCAGCACCTATGACCAGACTGACCTAGAAGGGTGCTCTGTTCAGGTGGACCGAGGAGTATGAGGAAGCTCAAGACTGCTTTAACTACAGCCCCAGTGTTGGTGTTGCCTACAGGTTCGGGGTCTTATACTGTGTATTATGATGCATCATGCATTGGTCTAGGCGTGGTGTTGATGCAAGGCGGTAGGGTGATTTCTACGCATCTAGACAGTTGAAGGTGCACGAGAAGAACTGTCCTATCTACGACCTCGAGTTAGCAGCTTTGTTCATGCCTTGAAAGATCTGGTGGCACTATTTGTGTGGTGTCCCTTGTGAGGTCTACACCGATCACCGGAGTTTACAACATCTGTTCAAACAAAAGGATCTTAACCTGCGGCAGTGGAGGCGGTTGGAGTTGTTTAAGGACTATGATATCACCATTCTATATCATCCCGGGAAGGCCAATGTGGTGTCCGATGCCTTGAGTCGCAAGGCGGAGAGTTTGGGCAGCTTAGTATATCTACCGATAGCGGAGAGGCCTTTTCCCTTGGATGTCCAGGCCTTGGCCAACTAGTTTGTTAGATTGGATGTTTTTGAGCCGAGCCGAGTTTTGGCTTGTGTGGTTTCTCGATTTTCTCTTTATGATAGTATCAGAGAGCATCAATATGATGACCCTCATCTGCTTGTCCTCAAGGACAGGGTTCAGCACGGCGATGCCAAGGAGGTCACTATTGGAGATGACGGTGTATTACGAATGTAGGGAAGTCTCTGTGTGCACATTGTAGATGGCTTGCATGAGTTGATTCTCCAGAAGGCTCACAATTTGCAGTACTCCATTCATCCAGATACTGTGGTAGAGGAGAATAAAGGACATAGTGGAGAATGTATCTCGGTGCCTAAATTTCCAGAATGTAAAGTATCAGCACCAGCGGCCAGGTGGATTTCTTCACAAGCTAGAGATTCCGGAGTGGAAATGGAAGCGGACTACTATGGATTTTGTTGTTGGGCTCCCACGGACTCGGAGGAAGTTCGATGTAGTTTGGGTGATTGTGGATAGATTGACCAAGTCAGCTCTTTTAAGTCCAGTGGTGACTACTTACTCTTCAAAGCAGCTGACTTAGGTGTACATTCGTGAGATTGTCAGGCTTCATGGAGTACCATTATCTATCATCTCTGATCGGGGTACGCAATTTACATCGCAGTTCTGGAGAGTCGTACAACATGGGTTGGGTACTCGGGTGGAGTAGAGTACAACATTTCACCCTCAGACGGACGGACAGTCCGAGTGCACTTTTCAGATATTGGAGGATATTAGTCGTGCGTGTGTGATGCATTTTGGGCGTTCTTAGGATCAGTTCTTGCCGCTTGCAGAGTTTTCCTACAACAATAGTTGTTTGCACGAGGTTTCTATCGTGTCGTTGTGATTATTGATTCAAATACGGTGGTATAATGTCGGGTGTTGAAACGCATACGGTGAGATAAGGTGGGCTTGATACGCATGGCTAGTAGGGGAACTACTAGAAGCCATGCAGTGTGATAAGGTGGGCTAAAACGCGAGATGTTAATTCAGGAAAATAATTTTCAAAAATCAAATATAAAGGCTCTCACAGTGATATAAGGAAAGACTGTAATTTGTTTTTACGATTTGAGACTATGAGGCGGTACCTCGGGAGTGCCCCTGTTGATATTCTATTTTTGTTGTATTATTTGGTTCTTGTTTTCCTTAACATGTAAAATTCTTGTTTTTCTTTCGTGTTGTATTAGCTTTCCTTGATTCCGTGTTGTTATTTCCCGTAAATTCTTTAATGTTCACTTCCCTGTCATTTTCATTATATCATATTACCTCTGTCTTGTTTCTTGTTATCTCCAGTAGGGCTTTGACCCGACATCGTCACTACTCTAGCGAGGTTTGGCTTGGTACTTACTGGGTACCATTGCGGTGTACTCATACTACGCTTCTACACATGTTTTTGTGTAGATCCAGGTACATCCTATCATCTCGATATTAGTGCACTGTGTTGCTGCTTTGGAGACTTCAAGGTATACCTGCCCGAGTCCGCATGTCTCGGAGTCCCCTTATATCCCGTTCTTTTCTTATTTATTTACCATTTGATAGACAGTGATGTATAGGATTGTTCGGTACTGTATCTTGAGCTTGTGACTTATATCTCATTAGGTTTTGGGATTGTACGTATTGAGTTTTGGTAGATTCTATTTATTAAAATGTTGGGATGTTTCAATTTAATCTCTTATTTAATGTTTTCGCATATTGTTAGGCTTACCTAGTCTTAGAGACTAGGTGCCGTGATGATATCCTACGGAGAGAATTTGGGGTCATGACATGCTCATCTTCACTTGAAGCTGCTTCACACATGCAACAAAGACTGGAAAGGTTTCATCCTTAGTTCTGAGAAATAAGGTGTGAATCTGGAGTAGTCGTCAACTATGACAAAGATGTGCTTCTTTCCTCCTCTACTTGGCATCCTCATAGGTCCACATAGATCCATATTAAGAAGATGAAGTAGCCTTGAGTTACTTACTTCATTCTTTTGCTTGAAAGAGGACCTGACTTGCTTTCCTCTTACACAAGCATCACACACCTTGTAATCTTTGAACCTTGACATGGGCAGCCCACAAACCAGGTTCTTCTTGACCAACTTGTTCAGCAATGAAAAGCTTGCATGTCCCAATCTTCTGTGCCTTAACTCAGCATCATTATCAACAACACTCAAACATGTAAGATCCCCATTGTGCAATGACTCAAAATCAGCAACATAGATGTTTTTAAATCTTTTTTCCAACAGAACCACTTCACCAGTCACGAGATTTGTAATTGTGTAGGTTTTTGATAAAAAATCAACTTTGTTTCCTTTGTTGCAGGTTTGAGAGACACTCAATAGGCTATATTTCAAGCCATTCGCATAGTATACATTCTCAATTGAATGAGTGAACGTCTTCCCAATTGTTCCTACCCCCCAGAATGTATCCCTTTTTACCATTGCCAAAGGACACACTCCCTCCTTGCAGGGCTTTGAGTAAAAGGGAATCATCAATGCTTCTAGTGATATGCTTAGAGCAGCCACTATCCATATACCATTTTTTGTTGCTTCCTTTCACTGCTCCCTGTACAAGAAAATCAAGGATTAGACTTAGGAACCCTTTGGGTCCCTCGTAGTGAGGAAAAGGGCGAATTAAACTTCATTTTGTCCAAGCAGGCAATACACGTTTTTTAATGGAGGAACCAGGTTCCTTAGCAGTAGTTACCTTTTTAACAAAGACCTTGTTTTTCTGTTGGGACTGATTCTAGCATTACGGTTTTCTTTAAAGTGTCCAGTGTTACCACAGTGAGTACAAAGACAGTTATCAGGAACAGTAAGATACTTGCTATGTAGGTTGTAGAGAGTCCTTTCCTTTTGGAACTCGACTCCCTGCATGTTCCCACCATAGCTTGTATGCATGGCAGTAATTGTATCAGAGGACTAGGTCCACATTAGAGATTTTTCTAGGTCATTTTTAACTCTGCCTATATCTTCTTGAATTTTTCTGTTTCTTTCAAGTTCAGCACATGGACTAGATTTCACAGATTTAAGTTCATTTTCAAGCTTAGTGTCTTCCTCACTTATAACTTCCTTTCCCTTTTGGATGTTCCTAGAACTGTTTCCCCTTTTTAGTTCCTCAATTGTTTTTTTAGATCCACAACTACTACCAACAAGTCATCTTTCTCATGTTCTACGTTTTCAATATTTTCATTCAGAACATAGTTTTCTTTCTTTAGAACCTTGATGGTTTCTTTTAGGTCAACCACTACAACTACTAGATCATCTCGCGTGTTCTACCTCTCCTATTTCCATAGTTAATGCATTTTTATCATTTATAAGACTATGATAAGCATCAAGTAAAACATTTTCCAAAGATATAAGCTTCTTCTGAGAGTAAGACTTCAAATTTCTTTGAACATCTAGGAATTTACCTCATCATCATCATCATCATCACCAGATTTTGCTATCAGGACAAAGATAAAGTCATATTCAGCTGCTTCACTTTCAATTTCCATCATGGAGGTGTCACCTTTTTCATCACCTTCTCCAGATTCGCTGGTAGAATCTCCCCATACAACAAAAGTTTGTTTCACAACATTGTCAGCGACATCTTTTCTCTTGAATCTTTTATCAGGAACTGGGTTCCTCTTGACTGCTTTGTCTGTGTTGTGCTTGTACTGGTCTTTCTTGTTGAGAGGACAATCCTTGATTGATTGTCCAAGCTTCCCACATTTATGACATAAGTCATAACCTCTTGGCTTGCTTGAGCTTCCCTTTTTTGGAATGCCTCAATTCCTACGAACCATTTTCTGAAATCGCTTCCTAAGGTAGGCCATGTTAGCATCCTCACCACTTGAGTCATTGTTGTCCGCCTTGAGGACAAGGTTCTTATCCTTTTTGGGCTCTCTTCTTTCATGGTCCTTTTTCTTCTTAATTTCATATGTATTCAGATTACCAATGAGTTTATCAATGGTCAATATTTGTAGATCCTTTGCCTTCGTAATAGCGTTTACTTTGCTTTCCTAGGAACCAGGTAATACACTGAGTATTTTCCTGACAAGTTTGTTTATTGGAATGATCTCTCCTAGAGAGTAGAGCTCGTTGATGATAGAGGTGAATCGAGTGTGCATGTCCTGAATGGACTCATCATCCTTCATCCTGAAGAGTTCATACTCAGTGGTGAGAATGTCGATATTTGATTGCTTGACTTGAGTTGTTCCCTCATGTGTTGTTTGGAGACCTTCCCAGATCTATTTGACAGATTGACGAGCAGTGATTCTGTTGTACTCGACTGGTCCAATATCACAGACGATGATCATTTTTACTCAGAAGTTCTTCTCTATGGCTTTTCGGTCAGCATCGTTGTACTCCTTCCTTGTCTTTGGAACTATCATTGCTAGCTTGCCAATAGTTTTCATGAGGATGAAGGGTCCATCGTAGATAATATCCCAGAACTCTGAATCTTCAGCCATGATAAAATCATGCATCTTTTTCTTCCACTATCCGTAGTATTGTCCATTGAATCTTGGTGGTCTGTAGGTTGATTGACCTTCTTCAGAGTTTGGTGGAGCAGCCATTTGGATCCTTTCTAGGTGTTAGCCTGATAGAAAGAACCTGCTCTAATACCAATTGATGAAAACTTAGGGTCCACCAAAGTGTATAGAAACCTGGTTCTCTATCAGTTCCCACAGAATACACACAATAAGAGATAAGTAAATGATACAACAAGACTTTTACGTGGAAAACTCCTAGCTCACGAGATTAAAAGTCACGACGTACACTCGTACGATTTCAACTTTACTAACCGAGCAACTTCAGATTGCAACCTGTTGTAACCTAGGAATTAAAATCTTAATCCCTCACTTACTTGTAATAACTCTATTACAAGCCTCTTTGTAATAACTCTATTACAAAGCTCACAACTCGACTAACTCTAGACAAGACACAAATACATGGTTTATGGTTTTACAAATGATTTTCTACACAATGCTTCTAACTTTACAAGTAGATCACTCTAACAAAAGTACAACACAACTAAGGACATAAAATAATACAGTGCTGAAAACTGGTCTTTTGTTCTGTTGTTCTTGGTTCTTGAAGCCTGGAAGTCACTTTCAAGATGGCAACATACTTGAGAGGAAACTTACTCAATTTTCAGATGTGCAAGTGTGTGTTTTTTCTTTGCTTCATGTTAATAGTATCCAAGTGATGTCACTTGGATGATGCAAGCAAATATATGGTACAAGACATTCCCCATAAAGTGACAGCTGAACTGTTTGCATTGTTGCGTATGTGTAGAGGAACAGTTGCAACGACTTTATAGTTGTGGGGAGTTGACTGGTACAGTCAGCAAGGGAACTAATGTTCATATGTTTCCTTGATTGTTTCTTTGACTTTAGTTGTTGGAACTTGTGCCCAACTTGAGACTTGATGTTCTTGAGCACTTTTGATGATAACAAACTTATAATTGAAGTTTCCCTTGGGAACCAGATCACCATACAATATTTCTTGTATTCCCTCTGAGAGAACCTGTTCCCCCTACCTGGCTCCCCCTTCTTCCCCCTCAATCTTCTTTCCCCTTTTGGTATCATAAAAAGATTAATCACAAGTAATAAGCAGAAAAAAGAGGTGGGTTGGTCTAAAGAATTGAGCATTAACTAATTCTCAAATCCTTTCGCTGCTTATTCAAAAATTAATTGTGTGGTAAGTGAGCTACTATCTAATTTTATTACTATGTAGTAACATTTATGGTTTTAAGATTGTTAATAGTTTAGGGAAAATTATACATAAATACAACTCACACACATATATTGTAATTAAGTGGTCTATATTTAACTTTGCAAAGTTGTAGCCCAAAAATAATAGGTTAAGATTTAACATCCAACTCCAATTAGGTCCTTGAAATCACTATTCAATTTTTATAAAAATAATTCTCAAGATTTTAATCTAATTTTTGAATCAGTAATTGTGATTCAAACATTAGTTCACCAGACCAAATCTATTTGAGTGATAAAAATTAGATTTTTAAGATAATCTACCATTGTTGAACATGATTAAATAAGCGAATTTAAATTTAGAATATGGTTTTATGAGAAATTTAGAGTGGATGTTATTTAGACTTGTTAGAAATATTATAAAGATGTTGTATACAAAATTTGAAGTCGTTAAATAAAGATTTGGACTGGTCCACCACTATTGAATAAGATTAAGTGTGTTTAAATTTTGAATTTGGTTTTGTAAGAAATTTGGAGTGGGTGTTATTTAGACCTGTTAGAAATAGTTTGAGGAGATTGTATATAAAATTTGAAGTCATTTAATGGAGATTTGGGCTGATTTTGAATAAGAATTGCAACTGAAAACCATGAAAGAAGTTTGTCTACATACACTTGTATAAATGTGTATAATAGTGTATAAGAGGTTTTTATACACCCATATACACAACTATACAATATTATACATCATTATATAAAAACTAACTTCGTTTCCTTCCTTGCATCTTTAATGAAATTTAACTCAAATCTTGCTCAAATCTACTCCAAATCAGTTCAAATTTAAATTTTAAACTCCTTTTGATGTGGAACAACACCCAATCCAAACAACTAACAAACTCGATGTTCCATGTCTACATTGCACCTATGATATAGAAGCAAATCAAGGAAATATTAATTAATAGTTACTGACCTTGGATGAAACTAGTTCGGTGTAAAATTCAATTGGGCATTCATTTCTTTTGGAAGGATTGCAAATTTTGGGACGAATTTTTCAGAAAGAAAATTATTACCTCAAACTTCAAAAGAGCTTCAATAGAGTGTTCCAGCTTCAATATTCGATGTTCTTTACTCCAACAATAGTGATGTCATTTTTATTTTATCTCCAGAAGAGTTTTGAAGATATATGCTCCGCAATATGATAATTTCAAAACCCCTCAGATTAGCCACTATGTACGTAAGTTGTTTGAGCAGATGTTTGTTTTCATATTGTAGCCGATGGTGACTAAACCAAGTAAGAACCTCAAATAGGGGTTAAATCGAGTAAGGCTTTTCTCCGCATTGTATTATAGCGTAATTGTTCCAATAGTTAGTATATCACACTACTTACTAGGAGGCACATTCATCTATGCACAACTTATGTCATGCCACCCTCAGGAAAAAGCAGAATCCAAACGAGAAAAAAGGGAAGGGAGTTATGTAGAGACTAGAAAGATACAATTGTCTCAACCTTGAAGTTACAAAAATGCTAAGCTGCAATTTTAGAAGCTGCTATAAACTTCTTTACAATATATGTCAACCACAAATTTAGGGTGGTCTTGTTCATTTCAAAAGATTTCAGCCCTTAGATCTGCTAATTTAGTTAAACAGTTTATGCTTGCTAATTTCATAATCAAAACTTAATTTATTACTCAAAGTAAAATGGTTTCCCTAAAGAAATCTTTTGCAAGATACTAACTGATAAAACACGAGCAACAATTTTCAGCACATTTTTATCATAAGATTAATAGCTCTAATCCATTATTTTTAAGTCAGGGGCGCACTTAGCCTTTTAATACCGGGTTCAACTGAACTTATAACTTGTGATGCGGTGCGTCAATTCAGGTGCGAAAATCTACTAATATTACAATAAATGGTATATACGGAAAAGGGCCAAAAACACCCCTATCGTTTGGTAAATGGTTTACTTCTACTCTCCGTCCATCTTTTGGTCCAAAATTATACTCGACATTTTCTTTCGGACTAAAAATACCCCCACGACTAACGAACATTTTTGTGGTCCCTTTTTCAATATGTTGGCAGTACGTAATTGGGCCACGTGGCTCCCTTGTCCAAACTAAATTTAACCCACTCTAGATTTAAACTCGCGCTAGCCAGACGATAGATATGGATAATATACCCACTTCACACAATGACCCGCCAAATATTTTTTCGGTAATAACCATTTGGAATCGAAACTTTAAGAGCTCGTTTGGACATAAGAAGTTTTTTACATTTTTCGAAACAAATTTACTTTTTTTCGAAATCAGTGTTTAGCTATAAAATTTTCAAATTTCACTTGAAGATGAATTTTGGAATTTTTCGAAAATTTAAAAAATTTCAAAAAGCTACTTTTCAAAATTTTTACTGAGGTCACTCACAAAACTTCAAAAATAACCCAAAATTATATTCATGTCCAAATACAACTCTAATTTTTAAATTCCATTTCACTTGAACTTTTTTTGTACTTTTTTTGGATTTTCACAATTCTTATGTCCAAATGCCCGCTTAGATTCTAACCATGTATTTGTTGTGTTCCTTCTCATGATTTTGGAGCTTGTTTTCATACGTTGGTAAATCCCAAATTGAATTTTTGTTTTATGTTCTGATTTTTTTATTTTCAATAAAGTTAAAATATTTTGTTTTTTTTTTTAAAAAAAGATAAAGTTTTTATCTTTATGGTCTTTTAATGGTGAAAATTTATATTTTTAATAGGAGGATGTGGATGTGGAAAATGGATTCTAAGGTGATGGATTGGGCTTGAGATGTTGTATACAGAAATATACTATATATTAGTATGGGTGTTGTAGTTTTAAATCTAAAATGTGATTTTAAACACTGTCGAAGGTCAGAAAATGCCATTGAAGGCCAATTGAGCTTTTGGGTTTTGTCGATTTGAAGTTGCGGATCTATAAAGAAGAAGAGGTTGGATCTGAAATTTTGAAGAGCTGGCAACGTTTCATAGCTAAAAATCTTGATTGTGAACTGCTTGGTTACTTGAAACATTGGAGAAGGAGCTAAAAACTCCATTGGAGGGTTTTTTGGTGTAACTTGAAAACATTAATGGGTTTTTTGATCTGCTTGTTATTTGGTTTAATTGAGTGATGGGGTTTTGTTTTGATGATTTTGAGGGGTTGTAATTAAATTCTCAGGTCAGTTGGTGAAGATTCGGGAGGTCTCTGTCAAAATTTTGGGCTGCAAAAAAAATAAGGGGATTGTAGTTCAACAAGTTAGATAATAGAGCACTAATCCATGTAAAAGATATTTGGTGGTTGAAGAGTTGATGAAAACACAGATTAGTGCATTAGTTTACTAGGGTTTACTTTGATTAGTGCATTAGTTTTGTAGGTTTTACTTTTACGATAAGTGTTTTTATGTTTTTTGAAACTTTATTTGTGTTTTTGATGAAATTTCTATATATTTTTCAGTGATTTTTGGAGACGTTGAAATTTTTAAAAATTTTGAGACTCAAATAGATGATGCTATTAAAGTGTGAAGTTTATAATACTTCAAGGATAACTTGATTCTAGGAGCTAAAGTTTTGTTTGTGTTTTGTAAAAGTAAAGTATGTTTTGTCTGCAGTTTTGGTTTTATTTTTGATGAGCTTCAACACTATTGGAGTTGAAGTTGTGTTCTGTATTTGTAAAACTACAGCATGTTTTGGCTGAAGTTTTTGTTCTGTAATTGCTGAACTTTATTATTCTTAGAGCTGAAGTTTTGTTATGTATTTGCTGAACTTCAGCATTCTCAGAGCTGAAGTATTGTTTTGTATTTCTCTGAAGTTAGAAGGCTTTAAAATATAACTTAAAGCCAAATTGTGCTGAAGTTTTAAATGATTTTTTTGATAATGTTTTGAAGTTATTTTTCCTACCTTTAATTTTTTTTGAACATATGGCATCTCTGAAATCCAAAGCACCTAAAGATCCTAAAGCACATAAAGCACCTAGAATACGCAAAGGTCCTTCAGTCCCTGTTGCTCTACCTACAAAACCATGGGAGAGATATTATGGGTTTGGAGATTGGTTTAACTGTTCTGCTTACTGGAATGGGAACCACAATTTGAAGGGTTTAATTATATCTTTTTTGACTCCTACACAACATGAGAAGCTGAATAATGGTATATTTCGGTATATCATGGCTATGGAGAATTTTCATTGCAGCATGAAGTTGGTTCATTATTTGATTCTTTCTCGCTTATTTACCAATGATCAAGATTCCATTAGTTTCAAGATTTTTGGCCGTGATGTGTCGTTCAGCCTTGAAGACTTTCACGTTATGTGCGGTTTGAGAATCATAGCACATAATGTTGAAATACCAATTAAACGAAAGAGTAAGATTCTGAAGCGTAATTTGGGAAGTCTAAGGGTGTGGCCTTGAAGGACATTCAAGAGTATATGCTACGAAATCAAATTCAAAAGGATGATGTGAATTACAAACACATATGCGAGAGTTATGAAGATGATGTGAAGCTTATGTAAATTCTTATTGTGGAGTCTATTTTGTTCGGAAGAAAGAATGAATCAACTGTGTTGGCGGAGTATGCAGCTATTGTTGAAGATGATGAGGCTTGTCTTAATTATCCGTGGGGTAATGTGTCTTATGAGAAGCTTATTACCTCACTGAAACATGCTTTGAACAACAAGGACAAAAATAATCCAACTGAGTATACTGTGGGCGGATTTCCATATACATTATGTGTTTGGTTCTATGAGCGCTTCCCAAATATTTGGGACAAGTATTTAAAAGATGATGACTACCTTGATGTCCCTTCGGTTCCCGGGATGCTAAGTTATACATCTTTGGGAGAGCCTAAATTTAAATAAATTCATGAGGATTACTTCAGTAATCATGGTGTAAGTTAATGTCCTTTATTGTTTTATTTTTTTCTATAGTTTTGTTAATATATTGACGTATCAGTTTTATTTTATTTTATATTAAACAAAAATATCAGACATTCAGGGTATTGGAGATAATTCCTACCAAAGAGGAATTGAATTAAATGCCTTTAATTGGACAATTACTAAGCAACTGCATTCGTTCAAAAGTATTAAATCCGGTTCATTCAAAAGAAATCAATCGAACTCCTATAATTGGAGAATCACCTCGTACCCAAAGTCATTCTATATGTTCTACAACGGCGTTTGGTGATGAATTATTCAACAAAATATGTCATGTAAGGTTTTTTTAATGTTTAATCCGAAGTTTTTCGTACTATTTTTTGCTTAATTATAGGATGTTTTATGTAATACTTTTGTTCTATATTTTTCTCAACTTCAGCATTATTTTTTGAGCTGAAGTTTTTGTTCTGTGTTTTGTAAAACTATAGCATGTTTTGTCTGCAGTTTTTGTTCTATTTGTAATGAACTTTAGCATTTTAGGAGATGAAGTTTTGTTTTATGTTTTGTAAAAGTAAAGTATATCTTTTAACGACTCGGCGAGCCGTGATGAGAGAATTAGCCCTGAACCCCTATTTATTGCTCCCTCTACTTCAGTTAGTGGTTATGTAACTTGCCGAGAGGATTTATTTTTGGTTTCGGAGTGAAATGAGACACATAGTCCCTAAAATAGAAGCTTAAGTCATAGGAACCGACCGTAGTTTGAACTGTGTGAAAAACTACGGAATGGAGTTTCGACGGTTCCAATAGCTCCGTAGGGTGATTTTGGTCTTAGGAGCATGTTCGGATGTTGAATTGGAGGTCCGTAGGTCATTTTAGCGTCAATTAGCGTAAGTTGGAAAATGGGATGATTTTTGGAAAGTATGACCGGGAGTGGACTTTTTGATATTAGGATTGGATTCCGATTTCGAAAGTTGGAGTAGGTCCGTAATATCTATTATGACTTGGGTGCAAAATTTTAGGTCAATCAGATTTGATTTGATAGGTTCCGGCATAATATGGAGAAGTTTGAAGTTTATTAGGCTTGAATCGATGCGCAATTTGTGTTTTTAGCGTTGTTTGATGTGATTTAAGGGCTCGACTAAGTCTGTATGATATTTTAGTACTTGTTGGTATGTTTGGTTGAGTTCCTGGGGGCCTCGGGTGAGTTTCGGATGGTTAACGGATCATATTTGGACTTATGGAAAAATCTGGAATTTTCTGCCTTCTGGTGCAATCGCACCTGCAGAACTATTCTTGCAGGTGCGCAACCGCAGGTGCAGTTGGAAAGGCGCAAAAGCGAACTTGGCATTGGCCTGGGGCTGTGACGCAGGTGCGTGAATGCTCCCGCATCTGTGAGCCCGCAGGTGCAAGTAAGGCTCTGCAGATACGGAGTGAAGGGAAGGCAGCCAGGGTCGCAGAAGCGAAGAAGCGACCGCAAATACGGGTCAGCAGAAGCGAAGGGAACCGTAGAAGCTGTTGAGTTTTCTGAAAAAGCGGTGCCGCAAGTGCGTCTAAGTGGACCACAGAAGCGGAACCCCTGGGCAGATTCTATTAATTCTAGGGCTCGGGATTTTTATCATTGTTAGACATTAGAGATTACGTTTTGGCGATTTTTGAGAGCACTTTCGAGGGATTTCTTGAGGTAAGTCTCTTGTACTTATTTTTGATCAGTAATGTTGTTTTCCCATTGATTTTCTCACATAGTTAGTGTGTATTTAAGGTGAAAATTGGGAGATGGGGCTAGGGATTTGGAGAGTTTAAATGGGGTATTTGAGTGGCGATTTGGTATCGAATTTTGGTAAAATTGGTAAGGTTAGACTCGTGGTCGAATGGGTGTTCTTAGTTTGTGACTTTTATCCTATTCCGTGACATGGGCCCGGGTCGACCTTTTGGGCAATTTTTCGATTCTTTGCTAGAGCCGTAGATTTATGATTTAAATTAGTTTCTTGTAGTTGTATTCATATTATGTAATTGCTTTTGGCTAGATTTGGGCCATTTGTGTAACACCCCGAAATATTTTGAAGTACTTAAGTGTAAAGCCCGGTAAAATTTGTAGAGAAAATAATGTTCCATGGTGCCGGACTAGGAATACGTGTTTGAGGATTGTTGAAATTTTTCGTGCCGAGCTTGCGAGCCGCGGCTCGGGCTTTTTGGGTTAAACAATGCATGGGAAAATAAAGAAAATTTTTTGGCGGAAAAGCGTATTTATGCAGTCCATTATGCGACCGCATAATCACTCTGCGGGCCGCATAATGGCCGTAGAAGTGAGCAGGAGAGCCAATCTGGCAACAGCTATGCGGTCGACTATTTCGAAGTAGTTAAGTGTAAATTCCGATAGAATTTGCAAAGAAAATAATGTTTCATGGTGCCGGACTAGGCTTACATGTTTGAGGATTGTAGAAATTCTTCACGCCGAGCTTGCGAGCCGCGGCTCGGACTTTTTAAGTTGAACAATGCACGGGAAAGTAAAGAAATATTTTTGGCAGAAAAGCGCATTTATGTCGTCCATTATGCGATCGCATAATCACTCTGCGGGCCGCATAATGGCCGCAGAAGAGAGCAGGAGAGAGCCAAATCTGACAGCAGCTATGCGGTCGACTATTTCGAAGTACTTAAGTGTAAAGCCCGGTAAACTTTACAAAGAAAATAATGTTTCATGGTCCCTGACTAGGCTTACGTGTTTAAGGATTGTAGAAATTCTTCGTGCCGTGCTTGCGAGCTGCGGCTCAGACGTTTTCGGCTGAATAATGCATTGAAAAGTAAAAAAAATTGTTTGGCGGAAAAGCGCATTTATGCGGTCCATTATACGACCACGTAATTACTCTGCAGGCCGCATAATGGCTGCAGAAGTGAGCAAAAGAGGGCCAAATCCTGCAGCAGCTATGCGGTCGACTATTCGACCGCATAAGTTTGGAATTGGCCTCTTACCGCCTGAAAGAGGTGGCATATTCTTGGTTTGAACTATGGGAGGAGTCCCGTGAAGAAGGGAGCTCTCCGGTGAGGTGGGGTGAGTTTGCCGATGCTTTCATTGATCATTTCTTGCTTGTCAAAACGAAGGCAGCCCGTGCTGCTGAGTTTGAGAACCTGAGGCAAGGTAGTCTGAGTGTGTGGGATTACCATATGAGATTCGCGTACTTGTCTATATATACTATTTACATGCTGCCCACTATGGAGGCTAAAGTTCGCCGATTTGTATAGGGCCTTAGTCCCTTGGTAATTAATGAGGTTGCTAAAGCTGCCTTGAATTCTGATATGAACTATGGAAAGATAGTGGCATTCAATCAAGCCACACATACCTGCAAATTAAGGAATAGAATGTAGCGAGAGGGTAGTAATAAGGCCCGGTCTGCGGGCAACTTTGGTGGTTCTTTCGGTGGTGGCAGTCAACATTCAGGGGAGGGTCGTCAGGGCCATCCCAATCCTTTGCTCAGTCTTCAACTAGTGCACCGCCATCAGGGCCCAGTCAGCAACAACAGTGGAGCCGTTTCAAGCCCAATAAGGGCAACAAGGGCTCATATCAGCAGGGTCGTCATGGTGGTAGATTCCAGCAGCAGAGGAGGCCCCCATGCTCTCGTTGTGGAAAGATGCACCTAGGAATATGCTACATGGACTTACCCATATGGTACAGATGCAGATTGAGGGGTCACATTCAGAGGGATTGTCGTTCGTCCCGCCAGGGTGCGGGCAAGGGCCCAACACAGCCAGTCAGTTCTGCACCTACTACATCCGCATCACCTCCTCCAGCTCGAGGCACTCCAACACCCGCAAGGCGTGGTGCAGATAGGGGTGGAGCACATAGTTCGGGAGGATCTGGCCGTTTCTATGCTGTGAAGGGTCGCCAGAATTCAGAGGCTTCTCCAGATATTGTCACAGGTATATTAACCTTCCAATCTTATGATGTATATGCTCTTATTAATCTCGGTTCCACTTTGTCATATGTCACACCTTATGTTGCTATGGAATTTGGGATAGAACCAGAACAACTATATGAGCCGTTCTCTGTATCTACTCCGGTTGGTGAGTCTATTTTGGTCGCGCGGGTTTATAGGGATTATGTTGTCACATTGCATGATCGCGACACCGTGGCCGATCTTATTGAATTGAGAATGGTGAATTTTGATGCAATAATGGGGATGGATTGGCTTTATTGTTGTCTTGCACAGCTTGATTTCCGAACCAGGACTGTTAGGTTTGAATTTCCAAATGAGCCAGTTATTGAGTGGAAGGGTGATGATGTAGTGCCGAAGAGTAGGTTTATTTCTTACCTTAAGGCCATGAAAATGATCATCAAGGTATATATTTACCATTTAGCCCGGGTTACGGACACCGATGCTGAGGCACCTACACTTGAGTCCGTTCCTATTATGAATGAATTTGCGGGAGTCTTTCCGGATGAACTCCCTGGGATCCCACCAGACAGGGAGATTGATTTTGGGATTAATGTGATGCCAGACACACATCCCATATCTATTCCACCCTACAGATTGGCACCGGCAGAATTGAAGGAGCTAAAGGAAAGATCAGGGAGCGGGATATTCCGAAAATAGCTTTTAGACCACGATATGGGCACTTTGAATTTTTGGTGATGTCTTTTGGGCTAACAAATGCCCCAGCAGCCTTCATGGATCTTATGAATCGAGTTTTTATGACATTCCTCGACTCTTTTGTGATAGTGTTTATTAACGATATTCTTGTGTATTCACGAAGTCGAGAAGACCATACCAATCATCTCAGGGTAGTTCTGCAAACCCTACATCAGCACCAGTTATATGTAAAGTTTTCAAAGTGTGAATTTTGGCTTGAATCGGTTATATTCTTGGGCCATGTAGTTTCTAGTGAACGAATTAAGGTTGATGCTCAGAAAATTTCAGCTGTGAAGAATTAGCCGAGGCCTAGAACTCCAATAGAAATTCGCAGTTTCTTAGGCTTGGCTGGATATTACAGAAAGTTTGTGGAGGGGTATTCTACTCTTGCCTCTCCATTGACTAAATTGACGAAGAAGGCAATTAAGTTCCAATGGTCAGACGCTCGTGAAAAGAGTTTCCAGGAATTGAAAGCAAGATTGAC
>AWOL01S0003219.1:78349-98122 GCA_000715115.1 Nicotiana otophora | reverse complement strand
AACTCAAGAATCATGAAAAGAACTATCCAACACATGATTTAGAACTTGCAGCAGTGGTATTTGCATTAAAAATTTGGCATCATTATATATATGGGGTCCATGTGGATATATTCACGGACCATAAGAGCCTTTAATATATTTTGAAACAGAAGGAATTGAATCTGAGGCAGAGAAAATGGCTTGAATTACTCAAAGATTATGACATTGATATTTTATACCATCCGGGGAAGGCTAATGTCGTGGCGGATGCTCTTAGCCGAAACTCTATGGGTAGCTTAGCACACTCGGAGGCATATCAAAGGCCATTGGCCAAAGAAGTTCACCGATTGGCTAGTTTGGGAGTTCGTCTTACGGACTCTAGTGAAGGAGGGGTAATTGTGCAAAATAGGACTGAATCATCGCTTGTTGTGGAAGTCAAAGATAAGCAATACAACGATCCATTATTGGCACAATTAAAAGAGGGGATTCATAAACATAAAACCATGGCCTTTTCTCTTGGCATGGATGATGGTACACTAAGGTACCAAGGGCGACTATGTGTTCGAAATGTGGATGGTCTCCGTGAAAGAATTTTGACTGAAGCTCACACTACTAGGTATTCCGTGCACCCAGGTTCTACAAAAATGTATCATGATCTTAAGGAAGTCTATTGATGGAATGATATAAAGAGGAATGTGGCGGACTTTATGGCAAGATGTCTGAATTGTCAGCAAGTGAAGTCCGAACACCAAAGGCCCGGTGGGTTAATTCCAATGTGAAAATGGGAAATGATTAATATGGACTTTGTTGTAGGATTACCGCGAACTCCGCACAAGTTTGACTCAATTTGGGTGATTGTGGATCGACTCACGAAGTCAACACACTTTTTGCTCGTTAAGTCTATAAACATAGCGGAGCAGTATGCTCAGTTGTATATCAAAGAAATAGTCCTTTTATCTTGGCATGGATGATGGTACACTAAGGTACCAAAGGTGACTATGTGTTCCAAATGTGGATG
This sequence comes from Nicotiana otophora, assembly GCA_000715115.1. Taxonomy (NCBI): domain Eukaryota; kingdom Viridiplantae; phylum Streptophyta; class Magnoliopsida; order Solanales; family Solanaceae; genus Nicotiana; species Nicotiana otophora. Next base: position 97,125 of record AWOL01S0003219.1, on the reverse strand, counting down.
GTCTCCGTGAAAGAATTTTGACTGAAGCTCACACTACTAGTTATTCCGTGCACCCAGGTTCTACAAAAATGTATCATGATATTAAGGAAGTCTATTTGTGGAATGATATGAAGAGGAATGTGGCGGACATTGTGGAAAGATGTCCGAATTGTCAGCAAGTGAAGGCCTAACACCAAAGGCCCGGTGGGTTGGCATAGAATATAGAAATTCCAATGTGGAAAAGGGAAATGATTTATATGGACTTTTTGGTAGGATTACCGCGCACTCCGCACAAGTTTGACTCAACCTGGGTGATTGTGGAGCGACTCAAGAAGTCAACACACTTTTTGCTGGTTACGTCTACCAACACAGCGGAGCAGTATGCTCAGTTGTATATCAAACAAATAGTCAGATTGCATGGCACCTCAGTTTCCATTATTTCTGATTGGGGAGCACAATTCACTATTAATTTTTGGAAAACTTTCAGCAAGATTTGGGTACTCAGGTGAATCTTAGCACAGCCTTTCACACGCAGACTGTCGGGCAGGCAGAGCGGACTATTCAAACGCTTGAGGATATGTTGCGTGCTTATGTGCTAGACTTCAAAGGTAGCTGGGATGATCATTTACCACTTATAGAATTTTCATACAATAATAGCTATCATGCTAGCATTTAGATGGCACCGTTCGAGGCTTTATATGGTAGGATATGTAGATCTCCCATTGGGTGGTTTGAAATTGGGGAAGCAGAGTTGATAGGGCCAGACCTCGTGCATCAGGCTATGGAAAAAGTTAAAATCATTAAGGTGCGGTTAAAGACTGCTCAGAGTCGTCAGAAATCCTATTCGGATGTTTGTCATAGGGATTTGGAGTTCAAAGAAGATGATTGGGTATTATTGAAAGTTTTCCCCATGAAGGGTGTAATGCGATTTTGTAAGAAAGGGAAATTGAGTCAAAGGTATGTCGGACCGTACAAAATCATTCAGAGGATCGGTGAGGTGGCGTACAAGCTTGAGCTACCACCTGAGATGTCATTAGTACACCCGATGTTTAATGTGTCTATGTTGTAGAAAGTAGTTTGAGATCCGACACTCACTGTTCCGATTGAGACTATTGAGGTAAATGAGAAATTGACTTACGAAGAGATTCCGGTTTCTATTATGGATCGGCAAGTGCAGAAATTGAGAAATAAAGAAATTGCCTCCGTGAAAGTGTTATGGCGAAACCAACAGGTTGAAGAGGCTACTTGGGAGGATGAGGAAGAAATGAAGAAAACGTATCCTTATTTGTTTGAATGACCATGTATTTATAAAGTTGTGATCTAGGATAATTATAAGACTTACTTTTTATGAATTTTGTATCATGTGAACAATTGGCATAAAGGGTGTTCCTTTCTGGAAATATATTACTTATGAGGCCACAGTTGGTATTGTTTTGTATTATGTTACGTTGTTGGAATATGTATATGTTGTTAGGATGTGTTTCTGGGGCACTCTAACAGGTGGATAGGCCTAGTTACAAGGGAAACTCTGGCAAAAGTTTTGGAAATTTTGGGAGTTAGTCAAATTTGGGGCTACTCGAATGTGGTATGAAACAAACTGAGTTGCATAAGATGCTAATGACGGATTTTTACCCACATTGGAGGATGAATGATCCTAAGCGAGGGAGAATGTAACACCCCAAAAATTTTTGAAGTACTTAAGGGTAAAGCCCGGTAAAATGTGCAAAGAAAATAATATTTCATGGTGCCAAACTAGGCTTACATAGTTGAGGAATGTAGAAATTCTTCGCGCCGAGCTTGTGAGCCGCGGCTCGGATTGTTTTGGGTTGAACAATGCACGGGAAAGTAAAGAAACATTTTTGGCGGAAAAGCACATTTATGCGGTCCATTTTGCGACCGCATAATAACTCTGCGGGCCGCATAATGGCCGCAGAAGTGAGCAAGAGAGGGCCAAATCTGGCAGTAGCTATGCGGTCGACTATGCGACCGCATAACTATTGTACGGTGCATTATGCGACCGCATAGTGACCGCATACACAGATATATTTTTGATCATTTTGTCTGCAACTATACGACTGATATGCGGTCCGCATAACCACTATGTGGTCGCATATGCGACCGCAGAACCGTTCCGGAGCTCCATTTTTGGGTTTTTAAAACCCGACCCTTTTTCGTTAAATAAACTCTTTGGGTCATTTTTGAGCTATAATCTGATATTTTAGAGTGAGAGAGAGTTTCCTAGAGTGAGAAGGTATTCCTCAATAATTGATTCTTCAATTCTTGCTCAAGGTTTGGAAGATTAAGAAGGGAAACTCACTAGGTCTTTATCCTAAAGGGAAGATTCTACACCCTAACCCTCAATTTCGAATTTTGTGTACAAGTGGATAATTAGCAAGATAATTTTGGGCATGAGAGTTGTTTATTTTACATGCATGTGTTATCAAAGGGTGTAGGAAGATTGTTGAGCTAAAAATGATAAAGCTTGGGTCGTGGGATGATGGAATTATCCATAAAAGGACCTTGGAACCTTAATGCACACTTAGTGTTTGATAAAATGCTCAAATGATCTAAGACCAAGATCATCTTCCTAATTTTGATTCAATTTACTATATTTCTACAGTAGATTGAAGTTGCTAAGAATTTCGGAATATTTTAGAGTTTAAGGAAGCTCAATTGAGGTATGTTGGCTAAACTCTTCTCTTAGAATTGGATCCCACGATATTCATGTGAATTATGTAAGTCCCGAGTGGAGCATTATAAAATTGGCTATTTCGAGTAAGATTGGGTTGAAAGTTATAAGTTCAACAAGTATTCCAAATGCTTTATTTATGTTATGTTATCAATTGAGGATGTGTTAAAAATATGGGTTGTGCATTATAAATATTCAACTTCAAGTTAAATTCAAACGAAGGCTATTATGCCAAATTTTGTGAAATATCTCTATGTGCCTTAGACTCTTAATTGCTCACATGTTTACTACATGCCTTGATTTGAACGGTTGTTGTCGTTATTGATGATGTTGATGTTAGAAAGTGAAAAGGTGAGCATAAAACACTAAATATGGCCAACGTGCCAAGAATGATCTTATAATAATGGCCATTAGTGCCAATGAAATGAAAAAATGTGAAAGTAATATGAAATGCGATGATTGATATAAAAAGGTTGATGTCTCGATTAAGACAGCCTAGCCGATCAGGCCATGTTCGGACACCATGCCGCACACATGGTGGTGATTGTGCTGGAAATTGTAATTGAAATGGTAATTGTGGTTGATGTCCCTAATGGATAGCCTAGCCGATCGGGTCATGATCGGACTCCGTGTTAAAGACGGTGGTATTGATATTGAGAGAAATTGTGGTTGATGTCTCTAATGAGATAGCCTAGCCGATCGGGTTATGATCGGACTCCGTGCTAAGAGTATGGTGGTATTGGTTTTGTGAATAATGGTATTGTGGAAAATGGTATATCGATACTAACAATCTCCCAATGTGAGATATGGAAATTTATTTTAACAGTGTCTTGCTCCTAAATTGAGGTTTGATATTGATTAAAGCTTTCTTTGATATTATGATGATCTTGTTTGTATTATTTGTCATTCTATTGAGAGGGTGTTTAGTTATACATACTAGTNGTACTAACGTCCCTTTTGTCGGGAGCGCTGTATCTTTCAATGGATGCAGGTGGTTCCACAGCAGAAGATATTGATCAGTGATAGCAGTGCACCTTCTTCCCAGCTGACTTGGTGCCCCACTTCATTCCGGGGTCATGAATCTTTTGTACTTTGTGTATTCTGTTTGAGGTATTCCCGGGGCCTTGTTGCCGGCATTATCATTGTACTCTTCTTTATCTATAGAGGCTCCGTAGACACAGTGTGGGTTGTGTATTGGTGCTGGGAAAGACAAACTATGCTATGTTGTGGTTGTATTACTTGTCCATTTGAGACTTTAAAAAATGATGAAACTCATGGTAAGAAATTGGTAATTGCAGACATGACCACTTTATTTTTTAATTAAGGAAATCATATATTCTCTTTATTCACGAATGAGTTTGGGTAGAAGGAATCTAACACGCTTGCTCGGCCGGGTTCGCTCGGCTGAGCGCCGGTCGCACTCCTCGATTTTAGGACGTGACAATTTGGAGTCAGAGCCTAATGTTTTAAAGTGTCCTAGGATATCTTGGAGTCGTGTCTAGTAGAGTCCTTATTATCGGTGTGTTATCGAACACATCTATAATTAGGATGCTACATGGGCATTTAGGAATAATACTTTCCTTTCATGTTCTTGATCGTGCGATAAAGCTGGTTGTAAGATTGTTCCTCCTTTAACTCCTGTGTTGCTCTAATTTTCAGTACATGGCACCTAAGAAGAAGGCAAGAACTTGCCAAAGAGCCAATGTCACCCCGGGAGTGACAGATGATCCTATAATTGATGATGCGGGTGAGCACCCGAGGAGTGAGAATATTTCTCCAGTTACTACACTTCCACACTCTACTACAGCTGATCAGACCGCACCTGTCCCTACACTTACTGAGGGTGCAACGGTCACTCCAACTGATTTACCAGTTCGACCTCCAGTTCTAGCTTTTGATTCCGGTGTTTCTGATGTTGATCTTAGAAGAGCCATACAGATGTCGGCTCAAATAGTGGCTTTCCAGACCCAGAGGTCAAATGTTGCACCTACATCTTTCGGTCAGTAGGAGATTCTACTAATTCCAGGGTGAACAAGTTTCTTCAGTTGGATCCTCCAGTGTTCACGGGTACTAACTGAGAGGAAGTTCCCCAGGATTTTACTGATGAGATGCACAAGACTCTCAGAGTTATGCGTGCTACTGAAACAGAGGGGAATTGGCCTCTTACCTCCTCAAAGAGGTGGCATATTCTTGGTATGAACTATGGGAGGAGTCCCATGAAGAAGGGAGCTCTCCGACGAGGTGGGGTGAGTTTGCCAATGCCTTCATTGATCATTTCTTGCTTGCCGAAACTAAGGCAGCCCGTGTTGTTGAGTTTGAGAACCTGAGGCAAGGTAGTCAGAGTGTGTGGGATTACCATATGAGATTCGCGTACCTGTATAAATATGCTATTTACATGTTGCCCACTATGGAGACTAGGGTTCGCCGATTTGTACAGGGCCTTAGTCCCTTGGTAATTAATGAGGCAGCTACAACTGCCTTGAATTTTGATATGAACTATGGAAAGATGGCGGCATTCGCTCAAGCCACAGAGACCCGCAAATTAAGGAACAGAATGGAGCGAGAGGGTACTAATAAGGCCCGGTCTGCGGGCAACTTTGGTGGTTCTTCCGGTGGTGGTAAGTCAACATTCAGGAGAGGGTCGCCAGGGCCATCCCAGTCCTTTGCTCAGTCTTCATCTAGTGCACCGCCATCAGGGCCCAGTCAGCAGCAGTAATGGAATCGTTTCAAGCCTAATCAGGGAAATAGGGGCTCATATCAGCAGGGTCGTCATGGTGGTAGATTCCAGCAGCAGAGGAGGCCCACATCCCCTCGTTGTAGAAAGATAACCTAGGAATATGCTATATGGACTCGCCCATATGCTACGGATGCAGATTGAGGGGTCAAATTCAGAGGGATTGTCGTTCGTCCCGCCAGGGTGCGGGCAGGGGCCCAATACAGCCAGCTAGTTCTGCAGCTACTACATCCGCAGCACCTCCTATAGCTCGAGGCACTCCAACACCCGCAGGGCGTGGTGCAGCTAGGGGTGAAGCACAGAGTTCGGGAGGATTTGGCCGTTTCTATGCTATGAGGGGTCGCCAGAATTTAGAGGCTTCTCCAGATGTTGTCATAGGTATATTAACCATCCAATATCATGATGTATATGCTCTTATTAATTATAGTTCCACTTTGTCATATGTCACACCTTATGTTGCTATGGAATTTGGGATAGAACCAGAACATCTTTATGAGTAGTTCTCTGTATCTACTCCGGTTGGTGAGTCTATTTTGGTCGTACGGGTTTATAGGGATTGTGTTGTCACGTTGCATGGTTGGGAAACCGTGACTAATCTTATTGAATTGAAAATGGTCGATTTTGATGTGATAATGGGGATGGATTAGCTTTATTCTTGTTTTGCCAAGCTTGATTGCCGAACCAGGACTGTTAGATTCAAATTTCCAAATGAGCCAGTTATTAAGTGGAACGGTGATGATGTAGTGCCGAAGGGTAGGTTTATTTCTTACCTTAAGGCCATGAAAATGATCATCAAGGTATATATTTACCATTTTTCCCGGGTTACGGACACCGATGTTGAGGCACATATACTTGAGTTCGTGCCTGTTGTGAATGAATTTTCGGGAGTCTTTCCGGATGAACTCCCTGGAATCCTACCAGACAGGGAGATTGATTTTGGGATTGATGTGATGCCAGACACACATCCTATATCTATTCCACCCTACAGAATGGCACCAGCAGAATTGAAGAAGCTAAAGGAACAATTGAGAGATTTGTTAGAAAAGGGTTTTATCCGGCCAAGTGTGTCGCCTTAGGGCGCACTGGTCCTTTTTGTAAGAAAGAAAGATGAGTCACTGAGAATGTGTATTGACTATTGGTAGCTTAATAAGATCACAATCAACAATAAGTACCCACTACCAAGGATAGATGAATTGTTTGATCAATTGCAAGGTGCTAAGTACCAAAATAGATTTACGATCCGGGTATCACCAATTGAAGGTCAGGGAGCAGGATATTCCGAAAATAGCTTTTAGAACCCGATATGGGCACTTTGAATTTTTGGTGATGTCTTTTGGGCTAACAAATGTCCCAGCAACCTTCATGGATCTTATGAATCGAGTTTTTAAGCCGTTCCTCGACTCTTTTGTGATAGTGTTTATTGACGATATTCTTGTGTATTCATGAAGTCGAGAAGACCATACCAATTATCTCAGAGTACTTCTGCAAACCCTACATCAGCACCAGTTATATGCAAAGTTTTCAAAGTGTGAATTTTGGCTTGAATCGGTTATATTCTTGGGTCATGTAGTTTCTGGTGAAGGAATTAAGGTTGATCCTCAGATAATTTCAACTGTGAAAAATTGGCCGAGGCCTACAACTCCAACAAAAATACACAGTTTCTTAGGCTTGGTTGGATATTACAGAAATTTTGTAGAGGGGTTTTCTACTCTTGCCTCTCCATTGACTAAATTGACGTAGAAGGCAATTAAGTTCCAAAGGTTAGACGCTTGTGAAAAGCGTTTCCAGGAATTAAAAGCAAGATTGTCTACGGCACTGGTGTTGACTCTACCAGAGGGTATAGATGGATTTGTAGTATATTGTGATGCTTCAAGAATCGGGTTTGGGTGTGTATTAATGCAACATGGGAAGGTGATAGCTTATGCTTCTAGGCAACTCATGATTCATGAAAAGAACTATCCAACACATGATTTAGAACTTGCAGTAGTGGTATTTACATTGAAAATTTGGCGTCTTTATTTATATGGGGTCCATGTAGATATATTCACGGACTATAAGAGCCTTCAATATATTTTCAAATAGAAGGAATTGAATATGAGGCAGAGAAGATGGTTTGAATTACTCAAAGGATTATGACATAGATATTTTATACCATCCGGGGAAGGCTAATGTTGTGGCGGATGCTCTTAGCCGAAAATCTATGGGTAGCTTAGAACACTTGTACGCATATCAAAGGCCATTGGCCAAAGAAGTTCACCGATTGGCTATTTTGGGAGTTCATCTTACGGACTCTAGTGAAGGAGGGATAATTATGTAAAATAGGGCTGAATCATCTCTTGTTGTGGAAGTCAAAGAGAAGCAATAAAACGATCCATTGTTAGCGCAATTGAAAGAGGGGATTCATAAACATAAGACCATGGCCTTTTCTCTTGGCATGGATGATGGTACATTAAGGTACCAAGGGCGACTATGTGTTCCAAATGTGGATGGTCTCCGTGAAAGAATTTTGACTGAAGCTCACACTACTAGGTATTTCGTGCACCCAGGTTCTGCAAAAATGTATCATGCTCTTAAGGAAGTCTATTGGTGGAATGATATGAAGAGGAATGTGGTGGACTTTGTGGCAAGATGTCCGAATTGTCATCAAGTGAAGGCCAAACTCCAAAGGCCCGGTGGGTTGGCACAGAACATAGAAATTCCAATATGGAAATGGGAAATGATTAATATGGACTTTGTGGTAGGATTACCGCACACGCCGCACAAGTTTGACTCAATTTGGGTGATTGTGGATCGACTCACGAAGTCTACACACTTTTTGCCGGTTAAGTCTACCAACACAGTGGAGCAGTATGCTCAGTTGAATATCAAAGCAATAGTCAGGTTGCATGGCACCCCAATTTCCATCATTTCTGATCGGGGAGCACAATTCACTGCTAAATTTTGGAAGACATTTCAGCAAGGTTTGGGTACTCAGGTGAATCTTAGTACAGCCTTTCACCCGCAGACTGACGGGCAGGCAGAGCGGACTATTCAAACGCTTGCGGATATGTTGTGTGCTTGTGTGCTAGACTTCAAAGGTAGCTGGGTTGATCATTTACCACTCATAGAATTTGCATAAAACAATAGCTATCATGTTAGCATTCAGATGGCACTGTTCGAGGCTTTATATGGTAGGAGATGTAGATCTCCCATTGGGTGGTTCGAAATTGGGGAAGCAGAATTGATAGGGCCAGACCTCATGCATCAGGCTATGGAAAAAATTAAAATCATTATGGAGCGGTTGAAGACTGCTTAGAGTTGTTAGAAATCCTATTCGGATGTTCGTCGTAGGGATTTGGACTTCAAAGAAGATGATTGGGTATTCTTGAAAGTTTCCCCCATAAAGGGTGTAATGTGATTTGGTAAGAATGGGAAATTGAGTCCAAGGTATGTTGGACCGTACAAAATCATTCAGAGGATCGATGAGATGGCGTACAAGCTTAAGCTACCACCTGATATGTCATTAGTACACTCGGTGCTTCATGTGTCTATGTTAAAGAAAGTAGTTGGAGATCCGACACTCATTGTTCCGGTTGAGACTATTGAGGTAAATGAGAAATTGACTTACGAAGAGATTCCGGTTTCTATTATTGATCGGCAAGTCCGAAAATTGAGAAATAATAAAATTGCCTCCGTGAAAGTGTAGTGGCGAAACCAACAGTTTGAAGAGGCTACTTGGGAGGATTAGGAAGAAATGAAGAAAAAGTATCCTTATTTGTTTGAATGACCATGTATTTATAAATTTGTGATCTAGCAAAATTATAAGACTTACGTTTTATGAATTTTTTATCATTTGCACAATTGGCGTTAAGGGTGTTCCTTTCTGGAAATATATTACTCATGAGGTTACAATTGGTATTGTTTTATATTATGTTACATCGTTGGAATATGTATATGTTGTTAGGATGTGTTTCTGGCGCGCTTTGACAGGTAGATAGGCCTAGTTATAAGGAAAACTCTGGCAAAAGTTTTGGAAATTTTGGGAGTTAGTCAAATTTGGGGCTGCTCGAATGTGGTATAAAACAAACTGAGTTGCATAAGATGCTAATGACGGATTTTTACCCTCATTCGAGGACGAATGATCCTAAGCGAGGGAGAATGTAACACCCTGAAAATTTTTGAAGTACTTAAGGGTAAAGCCCGGTAAAATGTGCAAAGAAAATAATATTTCATGGTGCCAAACTAGGCTTACATAGTTGAGGAATGTAGAAATTCTTCGCGCCGAGCTTGTGAGCCGCGGCTCGGATTGTTTTGGGTTGAACAATGCACGGGAAAGTAAAGAAACATTTTTGGCGGAAAAGCACATTTATGCGGTCCATTTTGCGACCGCATAATAACTCTGCGGGCCGCATAATGGCCGCAGAAGTGAGCAAGAGAGGGCCAAATCTGGCAGTAGCTATGCGGTCGACTATGCGACCGCATAACTATTGTACGGTGCATTATGCGACCGCATAGTGACCGCATACACAGATATATTTTTGATCATTTTGTCTGCAACTATACGACTGATATGCGGTCCGCATAACCACTATGTGGTCGCATATGCGACCGCAGAACCGTTCCGGAGCTCCATTTTTGGGTTTTTAAAACCCGACCCTTTTTCGTTAAATAAACTCTTTGGGTCATTTTTGAGCTATAATCTGATATTTTAGAGTGAGAGAGAGTTTCCTAGAGTGAGAAGGTATTCCTCAATAATTGATTCTTCAATTCTTGCTCAAGGTTTGGAAGATTAAGAAGGGAAACTCACTAGGTCTTTATCCTAAAGGGAAGATTCTACACCCTAACCCTCAATTTCGAATTTTGTGTACAAGTGGATAATTAGCAAGATAATTTTGGGCATGAGAGTTGTTTATTTTACATGCATGTGTTATCAAAGGGTGTAGGAAGATTGTTGAGCTAAAAATGATAAAGCTTGGGTCGTGGGATGATGGAATTATCCATAAAAGGACCTTGGAACCTTAATGCACACTTAGTGTTTGATAAAATGCTCAAATGATCTAAGACCAAGATCATCTTCCTAATTTTGATTCAATTTACTATATTTCTACAGTAGATTGAAGTTGCTAAGAATTTCGGAATATTTTAGAGTTTAAGGAAGCTCAATTGAGGTATGTTGGCTAAACTCTTCTCTTAGAATTGGATCCCACGATATTCATGTGAATTATGTAAGTCCCGAGTGGAGCATTATAAAATTGGCTATTTCGAGTAAGATTGGGTTGAAAGTTATAAGTTCAACAAGTATTCCAAATGCTTTATTTATGTTATGTTATCAATTGAGGATGTGTTAAAAATATGGGTTGTGCATTATAAATATTCAACTTCAAGTTAAATTCAAACGAAGGCTATTATGCCAAATTTTGTGAAATATCTCTATGTGCCTTAGACTCTTAATTGCTCACATGTTTACTACATGCCTTGATTTGAACGGTTGTTGTCGTTATTGATGATGTTGATGTTAGAAAGTGAAAAGGTGAGCATAAAACACTAAATATGGCCAACGTGCCAAGAATGATCTTATAATAATGGCCATTAGTGCCAATGAAATGAAAAAATGTGAAAGTAATATGAAATGCGATGATTGATATAAAAAGGTTGATGTCTCGATTAAGACAGCCTAGCCGATCAGGCCATGTTCGGACACCATGCCGCACACATGGTGGTGATTGTGCTGGAAATTGTAATTGAAATGGTAATTGTGGTTGATGTCCCTAATGGATAGCCTAGCCGATCGGGTCATGATCGGACTCCGTGTTAAAGACGGTGGTATTGATATTGAGAGAAATTGTGGTTGATGTCTCTAATGAGATAGCCTAGCCGATCGGGTTATGATCGGACTCCGTGCTAAGAGTATGGTGGTATTGGTTTTGTGAATAATGGTATTGTGGAAAATGGTATATCGATACTAACAATCTCCCAATGTGAGATATGGAAATTTATTTGAACAGTGTCTTGATCCTAAATTGAGGTTTGATGTTGATTAAAGCTTTCTTTGATATTATGATGATCTTGTTTGTATTATTTGTCATTCTGTTGAGAGGGTGTTTAGTTATACATACTAGTGCTCTTCGACAGTACTAACGTCCCTTTTGCCGGGGGCGCTGCATCTTTCAATGGATGCAGGTGGTTCCACAGCAGAAGATATTGATCAGTGATAGCAGTGCACCTTCTTCCCAACTGACTTGGTGCCCCACTTCATTTCGGGGTCATGAATCTTTTGTACTTTGTGTATTCTGTTAGGTATAGCCGGGGCCTTGTTGCCGACATTATCATTGTACTCTCCTTTATCTATAGAGGCTCCGTAGACACAGTGTGGGTTGTGTATTGGTGCTGGGAAAGACAAACTATGCTATGTTGTGGTTGTATTACTTGTCCATTTGAGACTTTAAAAAATGATGAAACGCATGGTAAGAAATTGGTAATTGCAGACATGACCACTTTATTGTTTAATTAAGGAAATCATATATTCTCTTTATTTACAAATGAGTTTGGGTAGAAGGAATCTAACAGGCTTGCTCAGCCGGGTTTGCTCGGCTGAGCGCCAGTCGCACTCCTCGATTTTAGGACGTGACAATTTGGAGTCAGAGCCTAATGTTTTAAAGTGTCCTAGGATATCTCGGAGTCGTGTCTAGTAGAGTCCTTATTATCGGTGTGTTGTCGAACACATCTATAATTAGGATGCTACATGGGCATTTAGGAATAATACTTTCCTTTCATGTTCTTGATCGTGCGATAAAGCTGGTTGTAAGGTTGTTCCTCCTTTAACTCATGTGTTGCTCTAATATTCAATACATGGCACCTAAGAAGAAGGCAAGAACTTGCCAAAGAGCCAATGTCACCCGGGAGTGACAGTTGATCCTATAATTGATGATGCGGGTGAGCACCTGAGGAGTGAGAATATTTATCCAGTTACTACACTTCCACACTCTACTACAGCTGATCAGATAGCACCTGTCCCTACACTTACTGAGGGTGCAACGGTCACTCCAACTGATTTACCAGTTCCACCTCCAGTTCTAGCTTTTGATTCTGGTGTTTCTGATGTTGATCTTAGAGGAGCCATACAGATGTTGGCTCAAATAGTGGCTTCCCAGACCCAGAGGTCAAATGTTGCACCTACATCTTCCGGTCAGTAGGATATTCTACTAATTCCAGGGTGAACAAGTTTCTCCAGTTGGATCCTCTAGTGTTCACGGGTACTAACCCAGAGGAAGTTCCCCAGGATTTAACTGATGAGATGCACAAGAATCTCAGAGTTTTGCGTTCTACTGAAACAGAGGCAATGGAATTGGCCTCTTACCTCTTCAAAGAGGTGGCATATTCTTGGTATGCACTATGGGAGGAGTCCCGTGAAGAAGGGAGCTCTCTGACGAGGTGGGGTGAGTTTGCCGATGCCTTCATTGATCATTTCTTGCTTGCCGAAACTAAGGCAGCCCGTGTTGCTAAGTGTGAGAACCTGAGGCAAGGTAGTCAGAGTGTGTGGGATTACCATATGAGTTTCGCGTACCTGTATAAATATGCTATTTACATGTTGCCCACTATGGAGGCTAGGGTTCGCCGATTTGTGCAAGGCCTTAGTCCCTTGGTAATTAATGAGGCTGCTATAGCTGCCTTGAATTTGGATATGAACTATGGAAAGATGGCGGCATTCGCTCAAGCCACAGAGACCCGCAAACTAAGGAACAGAATGGAGCGAAAGGGTACTAATAAGGCCCGGTCTGCGGGCAACTTTGGTGGGTCTTCCGGTGGTGGCAAGTCAACATTTAGGAGAGGGTCGTCAGGGCCATCCCAGTCCTTTGCTCAGTCTTCAGCTAGTGCACCGCATCAGGGCCCAGTCAGCAGCAGTAATGGAATCGTTTCAAGCCCAATCAGGGAAATAGGGGCTCATATCAGCAGGGTCGTCATGGTGGTAGATTCCAGCAGCAGAGGAGGCCCACATGCCCTCGTTGTAGAAAGATAACCTAGGAATATGCTATATGGACTTGCCCATATGCTACGGATGTAGATTGAGGGGTCAAATTCAGAGGGATTATCGTTCGTCCCGCCAGGGTGCGGGCAGGGGCCCAATACAGCCAGCTAGTTCTGCAGCTACTACATCCACAGCACCTCCTCTAGCTCGAGGCACTCCAACACACGCAGGGCGTGGTGCAGCTAGGGGTGAAGCACAGAGTTAGGGAGGATTTGGCCGTTTCTATGCTATGAGGGGTCGCCAGAATTTAGAGGCTTCTCCAGATGTTGTCATATGTATATTAACCATCCAATCTCATGATGTATATGCTCTTATTAATCACAGTTCCACTTTGTCATATGTCACACCTTATGTTGCTATGGAATTTGGGATAGAACCAAAACATCTTTATGAGTCGTTCTCTGTATCTACTCCGGTTGGTGAGTCTATTTTGGCCGTGCGGGTTTATAGGCATTGTGTTGTCACGTTGCATGGTCGTGAAACCGTGACTAATCTTATTGAATTCAAAATGGTCGATTTTGATGTGATAATGGGGATGGATTGGCTTTATTCTTGTTTTGCCAAGCTTGATTGCCGAACCAGGACTGTTAGATTCGAATTTCCAAATGAGCCAGTTATTAAGTGGAACGGTGATGATGTAGTGCCGAAGGGTAGGTTTATTTCTTACCTTAAGGCAATGAAAATGATCAACAAGGGATGTATTTACCATTTTTCCCGGGTTATGGACACCGATGTTGAGGCACCAACCCTATTTAGATAAATACACTCTTTGGGTTATTTTTTAGCTATAATCTGATATTTTAGAGTGAGAGAGAGTGAACTAGAGTGAGAAGGTGTTCCTCAATAATTAATTCTTCAACTTTTGCTCAAGGTTTGGAAGATTAAGAAGGGAAACTTACTAGGTCTGCATCCTAGAGGTAAGATTCTACACCCTAACCCTCAATTTCGAATTTTGTGTAGAAGTGGATAATTATCAAGATAATATTTGGGCATGAGAGTTGTTTATTTTACATGCATGTGTTATCAAAAGGTGTAGGAATATTGTTGAGCTACAAATGGTAAAGATTGGGTTGTGGGATGATGGAATTCTCCATAAAAGGACCTTGGAACCTTAATGCACACTTAGTGTTTGATAAAATGCTCAAATGAGCTAAGACCATGATCATCTTCCTAATTTTGATTCAATCTGTTATATTTCTACAGTAGATTGAAGTTGCTAAGAATTTCGGAACATTTTAGAGTTTAAGGAAGATTAATTGAGATATGTTGGCTAAACTCTTCTCTTAGAATTGGATTCCACGATATTCATGTAAATTATGTAAGTCCCGGGTGGATCATTATAAAATTGGCTGTTCCGAGTAAGATTAGGTTGAAAGATATAAGTTCAACAAGTATTCCAAATGCTTTATTTATGTTATGTTATCAATTGAGGATGTGTTAAAAATATGGGTTGTGTATTAGAAATGTTCGACTTCAAGTTAAATTCAAACGAAGGCTATTATGCCAAATTTTGTAAAATATGTCTATGTGCCTTAGACTCTTAATTGCTCATATGTTTACCACATGCCTTGATTTGAACGGTTGTTGTCGTTGTTGATGAAGTTGATGTTAGAAAGTGAAAAGGTGAGCATGAAATACTAAATATGGCCAACGTGCCAAGAATAATCTTATAATAATGGCCATTAGTGCCAATGAAAGGAAACGATGTGAAAGTAATATGAAATGCGATGATTGATATAAAAAGGTTGATGTCTCGATTAAGACATCCTAGTCAATTAGGTCATGATCGGAAACCATGCCGCACACATGGTGGTGATTATGCTGGAAATTGTAATTGAAATGGTAATTATGGTTGATGTCCCTAATGGATAGCCTAGCCGATCGGGTCGTGATCGGACTCCGTGTTAAAGACTGTGGTATTGATATTGAGAGAAATTATGGTTGATGTCTCTAATAAGATAGCCTAGCTGATCGGGTCGTGATCGGACTCCGTGCTAAGAGTATGGTGGTACTAGTTTTGTGAATAATTGTATTGTGAATAATGGTATTGTGAATAATGGTATTATGAAAAATGGTATATCGATACTAACAATCCCCCAATGTGAGATATGGAAATTTATTTGAATAGTGTCTTGATCCTAAATTGAGATTTGATGTTGATTAAAGCTTCATTTGATATTATGATGATCTTGTTTGTATTATTTGTCATTCTATTGAGAGGGTGTTTAGTTATACATACTAGTGCTATTCGACAGTACTAATGTCCCTTTTGCCGGGGGCGCTGCATCTTTCAATGGATGCAGGTGGTTCCACAGCAACAGATATTGATCAGTGATAGCAGTTCACCTTCTTCCCAGCTAACTTGGTGAGCCCCACTTCATTCCGGGGTCATGAATCTTTTGTACTTTTTGTAATCTGTTTGAGGTATAGTCGGGGCCTTGTTGCTGGCATTATCATTGTACTATTCTTTATCTATAGAGGCTCTGTATTACTTGTCCATTTGAGACTTTAAAAAATAGTGAAACTCATGGTAAGAAATTGGTAATTGCAGACATGACCACTTTATTGTTTAATTAAGAAAAACATATATTCTCTTTATTCACGAATGAGTTTGGGTAGAAGGAATCTAACAGGCTTGCTCAGTCGAGTGCGCTCAGTTGAGCGCCAGTCGTGCTCCTCGATTTTGGGGCGTGACAATTTGGAGTCAGAAAATTGAGGGAAAAGCATCATTCTCGATTGATTGAGCGAGATTTGAGGTAAGTGCCTTGTCTAACTTTGTGTGGGGAAAATCCCCTTAGGATTTGGTACTGTTCTAACAATGTGTGATACATGATGACCGTGTAAGCGAGGTGACGAGTGCGTACTCGGGATAATTGTGGAAATTTCAGTTCTTGCTGAGTTGTCTTTTTTTTAAATTCCTTAACTGAGTTGCCTTATCATATGTAGTGATCATGTTTAGCCTAGTATCGCATGTCTATGTGCCTTAACTCTTACTTGCAATTTGTGTAGAATGCTTAGTTGAATTGCCTTCTTCCCTTGATTTGAATTAAATCTTTAACTACAAGATTTTTGTTGTAAATTCGTTGTTCCTTCGGTTATCTGCTGTATATTTACTTTGGAACTACGAGGCAGTTCCTCGGGACATCCCCCTCTACTGCATATTTAATTTGGGACTACGAGGCATTTACTCGGGAGATCCCCCATGTAATGCATATTTATTTATGGACTACGAGGCGTTTACTCGGGAGATCCCCCTTGTACTGCATATTTACTTTGGGACTACGAGACGTTTACTCAGGAGATCCCCCCTGTCTTGTATATTTACTTTGGGAATAAGAGGCGATACCTCGGGAGATCCCCCTCCCCCCTCCCTCCCCCCATGTTGAGCATTTGCATTTGGGACTACAAGGCAGTGCCTCGGGAGTTCCCCCTGTTGGTTACCTCTATTTGATGTGCTGTTATTTTCTGAACCTTCTCGTTGTTTAAATTCTAAGTCATTTCAAAATGTTATTATATCTTCTACCTTACTTTTATTTTAAACCAGTAGGGCCCTGACTTGACCTCATCACTACTCTACCGAGGTTAGGCTTGGCACTTACTAGGTACCGTTGTGGTATACTCATACTACATTTTGCACATTTTTTGTGCAGATCCAGGTTCTTCACACCAGACCAGATACCAGTGAGTTGGACCGCACGTGGAGACTTCAAGGTATATCTGCCAGCGTTCACAGACTTCGGAGTCCCCCTCTATCCTTACTATGTTATTTTCCTTATTCTCTTTAGACTCTCATGTATAGAGACACTTAGTATTTACTCTTAGAAGCTTGTGACTTATTTCAACCGAGTTTTGGGAGTTGTAATTATTGATTTGCAGTTTTATATTCATTTCATGTGTTGAGAATTGGGCTTCAATTTTATATTATGTTATTCCGCAAATTTGTTAGGCTTACCTAGTCTTAGAGACCAAGTGCCTTCATGACATCCTATGGATGGTAAATTGGGGTCGTGACAAGTTGGTATTAGAGCTCTAGGTTCATAGGTGTTATGAGTCACAAGTAGGTTTAGTAGAGTCTCGCGGATCGGTACAGAGACGTTTGTACTTATCTTCAGGAGGCTATGGAACTGTTAGGAAAAGCTTCACTTTATTGATTCCTTATCATGCGAGATTTTGACATCGGATTCTAAATTTCTATCTTTTTATTCTCTCACAGATGGTAAGGACACGTACAGCTGGATAAGATGACCAGACACCCGCGCCCCCTATTAAAGCCGCGTAAGGCCGGGGCCGGGGTAGAGGCCGAGGACGTCCAAGTGGTGCAGCCAGAGCACCCGCACGAGCTACTACAAAGGAGCCATCAGTAGCTCCAGTTGAAGGACAGGCACCCGAGACGCCTGTTACTTCACCAGCCCTCCAAGAGACTCTAGTCCAGTTTCTGAACATGTTCAGCACCTTGGCTCAGGCAGTATTGATACCACTTGCTCTTTCCACATCTCAGGCTGGGGGAGGAGCACAAACCCCCGTTGTCGGTATCCCAGAGCAGCGGGTTTAGGTCGACTAGGTTCCAGAGGTCGTACTGATGCAGCCGGTAGCTCCGGTTCAGGCCGAGGTTAGGGTAGCATCTTCTGAGGCGGAGCAGCTCAGGCTCGAGAGGTACAAGAAGTACCACCCTCCTACTTTTAGTGGCTTGGTGTTAGAGGATGCACAGGGTTTTCTTGAGGAGTTCCACCGTATCCTCCGTACTATGGGTGTTGCGAAGACTAGTAAGGTGGGTTCTTTCAATACATTCCAGCTTAGAGGAGCGGCCTATCAGTGGTGGCACGTATACGAGTTGGATAGTCCGACTAAGTCCGCCTCACTCACTTGGACTCAGTTCTCAGGTATGTTCTTGAGGAAGTATGTTCCCAGAGTCTTAGAGATGCTTGGCGCACAGAATTGGAGCAGTTGTGCCATAGTGCTATGACCGTGTCAGAGTATGCGGTCTGATTCAGTGATTTGGCGAAGCATGCACCAGCCTCAGTTGCTATTATTCGAGAGTGGGTTCGTCGATTTATTGAGGGGCTCAACCCCAATATCCGATTGAGCATGGCCCAAGAGTTGGAGGTAGATATTGTGTACCAGCAGGTAGTAGGGATTTCTAGGAGGTTAGAGGACATGCTGGCTCGATATAGAGAGGACAAGAGAGGCCAAGAGGTCTCAAGAGTCTGGCACTTACAGTGGTACCCGTGCCCCAGCGGCAGCTCGTCAAGGTAGAGATTATATGGGTCGCCCTATTCATTCAACACTTCCAGCAGCCAGTAGTGCTCCGGCCACTACTAGGCCCAAGGATCCTTATTATGCACTACCAGTGTCTAGTGTGCCTCCTGCAT
>AWOL01S0003219.1:51847-77858 GCA_000715115.1 Nicotiana otophora | reverse complement strand
CAGTTCTCAGGTATGTTCTTGAGGAAGTATGTTCCCAGAGTCTTAGAGATGCTTGGCGCACAGAATTGGAGCAGTTGTGCCATAGTGCTATGACCGTGTCAGAGTATGCGGTCTGATTCAGTGATTTGGCGAAGCATGCACCAGCCTCAGTTGCTATTATTCGAGAGTGGGTTCGTCGATTTATTGAGGGGCTCAACCCCAATATCCGATTGAGCATGGCCCAAGAGTTGGAGATAGATATTGTGTACCAGCAGGTAGTAGGGATTTCTAGGAGGTTAGAGGACATGCTGGCTCGATATAGAGAGGACAAGAGAGGCCAAGAGGTCTCAAGAGTCTGGCACTTACAGTGGTACCCGTGCCCCAGCGGCAGCTCGTCAAGGTAGAGATTATATGGGTCGCCCTATTCATTCAACACTTCCAGCAGCCAGTAGTGCTCCGGCCACTACTAGGCCCAAGGATCCTTATTATGCACTACCAGTGTCTAGTGTGCCTCCTGCATGAGGTGCTTCCAATGGGCAGTCTTGTCGATCAGGCCCGAGCCAGTCGCAGCAGCCACGTCCTCCGAGAGCTTGGTTTGATTGTGGCAACACTTGTCATTTGGTGAGGGATTGCCCCAGATTAAGGAGGGATGCATCTCCACAGATTTCTCAGGCACCAGTACTCCACCGAGTCATCAAGCTATGGTTACAACACCAGCTACCACCTCACCTGCATATCCATCTAGAGGTGGAGGTCGGACAGGTAGAGGTCGCCCTAGAGGGGGGGCCAGGCTAGATATTACGCCCTTCCTGCTAAGACAAAGGCAGTTACATCAGATTCTATTATCATAGGTATTGTTCTGGTCAGTCATAGAGATGCATCAATCTTATTTGATCCAGGCTCCACTTATTCCAATGTGTCATCTTATTTTGTTTCATATTTGGACGTATCCTGTGATTCTCTGAGTTCACCTGTTTATGTATCTCTACACCTGTGGGTGATTCCATTGGTGTTGACCATATGTATCGGACGTTTTTGATTGTTCTTAGTGGTTTTGAGACCAGAGCTAATTTATTATTGCTCAGTATAGTGGATTTCGATGTTATTTGGGCATGGACTAGTTGTCGCCCTATCACGCTATCCTTGATTGTCATTCCAAGACGGTGATGTTGGCTATGCTAGGTCTACCGCGGCTAGAGTGGAGAGGTACATTGGATCATGTTCCTAGCAGGGTTGTTTCATTTCTTAAAGCTCAGTGAATGGTTGGGAAGGGGTGTGATGCGTATCTGGCCTATGTTAGAGATGTTAGTGTCGATACTCCTACCGTAAAGTCATTTCGGTGGTAAGAGATTTTGCATACGCATTTCCAGTGGATCTTCTGGGCATGCCGCCTAACAGAGATATTGACTTCGGCATTGATTTATTACCGGGCACTCAGCCCATTTCTATTCCACCTTATCGAATGGCCCCAGCAGAGTTGAAAGAGTTAAAGAAACAGTTGCAAGAGTTGCTCGATAAGGGCTTCATTTGGCCCAGTGTGTCGCCATGGTGTGCTCTTATCTTGTTTGTGAAAAAGAAGGATGGTTTTATGCTAATGTGTAGTGATTATCGCCAGGTGAACAAGGTTACAGTGAAGAACAGGTATCTATTTCCATGTATTGATGACCTATTTGATCAGCTTGAAGGTGCCAGAGTGCTCTCTAAGATTAACTTGTGTGCAGGCTATCATCAGTTGAAGATTCGGGAGCCAGAGATCCAGAAGACTGCTTTCACGACTCGGTATGGACATTATGAGTTCCTTGTGATGTGCTTTGGGCTGACCAATGCCCCAGCAGCATTCATGCACTTGATGAAAAGTGTATTTCATCCCCTATCTTGACTCCTTCGTCATTGTGTTTATTGACAACATTCTGGTGTACTCCCGGAGTCGGGTGGATCATGAGGAGCACCTGAGGACTGTGCTTCAGACCTTGAGAGAGAAGAAGTTATATGAAAAAATTTTGAAGTGTGAATTCTAGCTAGACTCAGTGGCATTTTTGGGTCATGTAGTATCGAGTGAGGGGATCAAGGTAGACCCGAAGAAGATTGAAGCAGTTCGGAGTTGGCCCAGACCATCCTACGCTACGGAGATCCTAAGTTTTCTTGGCTTGGCGGGGTACTACCATCGATTTGTAGAGGGTTTTTTTGTCTATTGTAGCACCTCTGACCAGATTGACCCAGAAAGGTGCTCCGTTAAGGTGGATCGAGGATTGTAAGAAGAGCTTTCAAAAGCTCAAGACTGCTTTGACTACAGCCCCAGTGTTAGTGTTTCCTACTGGATCGGGGTCATATACGGTGTTTTGTGAGGCGTCGCGCATTGGTCTCGACACGGTGTTAATACAGGATGGTAGGGTGATTGCCTACGCGTCTAGACAGCTGAAGATGCATGAGAAGAATTATCTTGTCCACGACCTCGAGTTAGCAGCTATTATTTATACCTTGAAGATCTGGCGACACTATTTGTATGGAATTCCTTTTGAGGTATTCACTGACCACCGGAGTTTACAACATCTGTTTAAACAGAATGATCTTAACTTGCGGCAACGAAGATGGTTGGAGTTGCTTAAGGATTATGATATCACCATTCTCTATTATCCCGGGAAGGCCAATGTGGTGATCGATGCCTTGAGTCGCAAGGCGAAGAGTTTGGGCAGCTTAGCATATCTACCAGTAGCAGAGAGGCCTTTAGCCTTGGATGTTTAGGCCTTGGCCATCCGGTTTGTTAGATTGGATGTTTCCGAGCTGAGCTGGGTGTTTGCATATGTGGTTTATCAGTCTTCGCTTTATGATCGTATCAGGGAGCGTCAGTATAATAACCCCTATATGCCTATCCTTAAGGACATGTTTCAGCACGGCGATGCCAAGGAAGTCACTATTGGAGATGACAATGTATTACGGATGCAACTCATGTTATGTGTGACTAATGTAGATGGTTTGTGTGAGTTGATTCTCCAGGAGGCTCACAGTCCGCGGTACTCCATTCACCCAGGTGCCGCGAAGATGTATTAGGACTTGAGGCAGTACTATTGGTGGAGGCGAATGAAGAAAGACATAGTGGAATATGTCGCTCGATGCCTAAATTGTCAGCAGGTGAAGTATGAGCATCAGCGACCGGGTGGACTGCTTCAGAAGTTAGAGATTCCAGAGTGGAAATGGGAGCGGATCACTATGGATTTTGTTGTTAGGCTCCCACGGACTCAGTGGAAGTTCGATGCAATTTGGGTGATTGTGGACAGATTGACCAAGTCAGCTCATTCTATTCCTGTGGTTACTGCTTATTCTTCAGAGCAGCTAGCTCAGGTTTACATCCGCGAGATTGTCAGACTTCATGATGTACCGGTATCTATCATCTCTGACCAGGGTACACAATTTACATCACAATTCTGGAGAGTCTTACAGTGTGAGTTGGGTACTCATTTTGAGTTGAGTACATCATTTCACCCTCAGACGGACGGACAGTCCGAGCGCACTAATCAGATATTAGAGGTTATGCTTCGTACGTGTGTGGTTGGTTTTGGTGGTGTTTGGGATCAATTCTTGCCACTTGCGGAATTTTCCAACAACAATAGTTATCAGTCGAGCATCAGATGGTGTCGTAGGAGGATTTATATGGTAGACGGTGCCGGTCTCCAGTGGGTTGGTTCGAGCCTGGCAAGGCTAGGCTATTGGGTACAGACTTGGTTCAGGATGCCTTGGAGAAAGTTAAATTGATTCAGGATCGACTTCGTACAGCCCAGTCCAGGCAGAAGAGTTATGCAGATCGGAAGGTTCGCGACGTTGCATTCATAGTTGGGGAGCGGGTCTTGCTCTGGGTTTCGCCCATGAACGGTGTTATGAGGTTCAGGAAGAAGGGCAAGTTGAGCTCTAGGTATATTGGGCTTTTTGAGATCCTTGAGAGGGTTGGAGAGGTGGCTTACAGACTTGCACTCCCACCTTGTCTCTCTGTAGTTCATCCAGTATTCCATGTTTCCATGCTCCGAAAGTATCACGGCGATCTGTCTCATGTGTTAGACTTCAGCTCAGTCCAGTTGGACAAGGACCTATCTTACGTTGAGGAGCCAGTGGCCATTTTGGGTAGGAAGGTTAGAAAGTGGAGGTCAAAGAACATCGCTTCAGTAAAGGTTCAGTGAAGGGGTCATCCGGTCGAGGAGGCAACTTGGGAGACCGACCATGATATGCGCAGCCGTTATCCTTATCTTTTCACCACTTCAGGTATATCTCTATACTCGTTCGAGGACGAACGTTTGTTATAAGAGGGGGAGGATGTAACGACCCGGCCGGACATTTTGAGAGAAATAGCCCCGAACCCCTATTTATTGCTCCCTCTACTTTAGTTAGTGGTCATGTAAATTGCCGAGAGGATTTGCTTTTGGTTTCGGAGTGAAATGGGACACATAGTCCCTAAAATGGAAGCTTAAGTTATAGGAATCGATCGTAGTTCGAACTATATGAAAAAGACCTCGGAATGGAGTTTCGACATTTCCAATATCTCCGTAGGGTGATTTTAGTCTTAGGAGCGTGTTCGGATGTTGAATTGGAGGTCTGTAGGTCATTTTAGCGTCAATTGGCAAAAGTTGGAAAATGAGATGATTTTTGGAAAATTTGACAGGGAGTGGATGTCACGACCCAAAATTCATTAAAGATCGTGATGGTGTCTGACCCCGCTGTCAAGAAAGCCAAAAATAAATACTTAATTTGGTTCTCATTTTTATATTTTTGAAATCATATTTCCTTCAATTAAATAGTAAAAGATGGAATTTACAGTGTAAATAATAATATTTTTAATAATTTCAATACAGGACAACCCCTAATCACCCCAAAACCGATGTCACAAGTGCATGAGAATCAACTAGGAATGTAAAATAAAATACAGCATCTGCCCGGAATACAAATTGGACAGGAAAATATAAATACTCTGAAGGAGACTCTGCTGGCTGCGGATCGTAGTATAGAGTGCAGCTCACCTAAGTCCCCGCTATAACCGCGCCTCTGCGCCCACAAGGCTA
This sequence comes from Nicotiana otophora, assembly GCA_000715115.1. Taxonomy (NCBI): domain Eukaryota; kingdom Viridiplantae; phylum Streptophyta; class Magnoliopsida; order Solanales; family Solanaceae; genus Nicotiana; species Nicotiana otophora. The sequence goes on along the minus strand of AWOL01S0003219.1, from coordinate 72,834 downwards.
CTAGACATATACGTACCAGCACAAAAATGTGCAACAAGTGTAGTATAAGTACGTAAATCAACGCGTACCCAGTAAGTATCCCGCCTAACCTCAGAGAAGTAGTGACGAGGGGTCGGCTCCGACACTTACTATGGGCTATAAATAAAATACCAATGATATAATTAAGCATGGATTACATAGAACGGCGGTAAGCTCAATATCATGAAATAAGAAAATCAATTCTTTTGTTAATAAGGAATTTCCAAATTTATTGTTCATCGTTTATCATTTTGAATCTCAGGCCAATGAAGCAATATCAATTATCATAAATTCCAAAGCAAACAATTCAATCATGCGCAAATTATGCCGAGGTCATATGGCCCAATCCAACATAAATATAAAATGTGCATTGCCGAGGGTCGAACAGCGTAAACCATAGATGTATCTATCTGCTACCGAGGCGTTCGGCCCGCTCCACAAAAGAGAAAACACATTAAACAACCAATTCAAGATTTATTAAGGAGCAAATATTCCAAGAGTTTACAAATTCCCATTTAAAGGTCAAGTAAATGAAGTTTAACCTTTTTACAATTCCTTTATCGAGTTTCTAAATGTTTTAAACAATTAAATTAACAAGTAGGGCGCAACATCGCAAGTACAACATAATATGGGTCCTAGACTACCCGTACATAACCATAATAGTATCTACGCACGGACTCTCGTCACCTCGTGCGTACGTAGCCCCCACAAACAGGAGCACATAATAATTTGATTCACCTATGGGGTTAATTCCTTCTTACAAGGTTAGAAAGGAGACTTACCTCGCTCCACGTTTCCATAACCGGCTTCAAAGCCTCTCCAACAACTCAAACTGATACATGTCGCTCCAAAACTAGTTAATAAATGTGCAAATCCATAAATATATACTCTAACACTCGTTATAATTCAATTTACAACAATTTCCAACTCCGCTCGAAAGGTCGATAAAATCACCCTCTAGCCCATATGCCCGGATTCCGAATATTTTCGAAGCTAACCATTACCCATAACCTCACGAACCCACATATATGATTTATTTCCAATTTCATGCCCAAATTTGTGGTCAAAATCCAAAATTACCAATTCTAGGTTTTATATCAAAATTCCACAATTTCTACCAATTTCCATGCTTGAATCCATATAAAATCATGTATTTAACTCAAAATAGATGGGAATTACTTACCTCATAATAGATGATGAAATCTCCTCTTCAAAAGCTCCAAATATTGCCCAACCAAAATGAAATACGAAAGAAATTGAGCCAAATCCCGTCTTTAAAATGACACTGCCCAGCACATCTCGCACCTGCGATCAAATAGCCACTTTTGCGGCTCCGCACCTACGGAAATTCCATAGCAGGTGCGGCTCCAGCTCGGCCCAACAGTCCCGCATATGCACCCTATGTAGCACATCTGCGCGTCTGCTTCTGCGGTCTATTCGTCGCACCTGCGCCCATCGCCCGCTCCTGCGTTGCCCACTTCGTACCTGCGCCTTCGCAAGTGCGCCCAAATGTTTCGCGCCTGCGGTTGCTAGCCAGCCTCCTCTCCTTCGTACCTACGACTCGTGGCTCGCACCTGCGGCCCTTTTCATGCAAGTGCGATTGCACCATATATCAGCTGCCTCAACATTTGATCCAAGTCCAAACTCAATCCGTTAACCATCTGGAATCCATCCGAGGCCCTCATGACCTCAACCAAATATACCAACACGTCACAAAACATATCAAGAACTTAGTCAAGCCTTTAAATCACATCAAACAACGCTACAAAATACGAATCACCCTCCAATCCAAACTTAGTGAACTTTGAAACTTCAACTTCTACATTCGATGCCGAAACCTATCAAATCACGTCCGATTGATCTCAAATTTTGCACACAAGTCACATTCGATATTACAGACCTACTCCAACATCCAGAATCAGAATCCGACCCCGATATCAAAAAGTCCACTCCCGGTCTAACTTCTCAAAAACCTTCAAATTTCTAACATTTGCCAAATAACCCCGAAATAGCCTACGGACCTCCAAATCCACATCCGGACACGCTCCCAATACCAGCATCGCCTTATGGAGATATTTACAAACTCGTAATCCTAAACGGACATCAATAACATTGAAATGCACTTCTACCCAAATTTAGACAATTCTTCCAAAAATGCCAACTTCCATAATAGGAGCTGAAACGCTCTCAGGTCATCCAAAACCCGATCCGGACATACGCTCAAGTCCAAAATCATCATACGATCTTATTGGAACCTTCCAATCCCGATGCTGAGGTCATTTACTCAAAAATAAAACCTTAGTCAATTCTTCCAACTTAAAACTTTCAAAATTAGAATTTTCTTCCCAAACTAACTCTGAACTTTCCGAAATTCAATTCTGACTATACATACAAATCATAATACTTGAAGGGAAGCTTCTCAAGGTCTTAAAACATTGAATGACGCGCTAGAGCTCAAAACGACCAGTCGGGTCGTTATAGTGAACTTTTTAATATTGGGGTCGGATTCCGATTCCGAAAGTTGGAGTAGGTATGTAATATCCATTATGGCTTGTGCGTAAAATTTGAGGTCGATCAAACTTGATTTGATAGGTTTCGGCATCATATGTAGATGTTTGAAGTTCATTAGACTTCAATCGATGCATAATTTGTGTTTTTATCGTTGTTTGATGTGATTTAAGGGCTCGACTAAGTCCGTATGATATTTTAGGACTTGTTGGTACATTTGGTTGAGGTCCCGGGGGCTTTAGGTAAGTTGCGAATGGTTAACGGATCAAATTTGGACTTAAGGAAAAAGCTGGGATTTTCTGCCTTCTGGTGCAATCGCACCTGCGGAACTATTCTCGCAGGTGCAGTTGGCAAGGCACAAAATTGGAATTGGGGTTGGCTTGGGGTTGTGTCGCATGTGCATGAAGGCTCCCGCAGGTGCGAGCAAGGCTCTGCAGATGTGGAGTGAAGGGAGGGCAGCCAGGGTCGAAGAAGCAAAGAAGCGACCGCAAATGCGGGTCCGCAGGAGTGGACATCTTGCTCGCAGAAGTAAAGGGAACCGCAGAAGCGGTTGAGTTTTGTGCACAACGGTGCCGCAGGTGCGGCTAAGTGGACCGCAAAAGCGGAACCCCTGGGCAGATTCTATTAATTCAAGGGCTCAGTATTTTTATCATTGTTGGACATTTGAAGTCGGGTTTTGGCAAATTTTTAGAGGACTTTCGAGGGACTTCTTGAGGTAATGCTCTTGTACTTATTTTTTATCAATAATCTTGTTTCCCATTGATTTTTCCACCTAGTTAGTGTGTATTTAAGGTGAACATTGGGAGATGAGGCTAGGGATTTGGAGAGTTTAAATGGGGTATTTGAGTGGCAATTTTATGTCGAATTTTGGTAAAAATGGTATGGTTGGACTCGTGGTCGAATGGGTGTTTGTAATTTGTAACCTTTACCCGATTCCGTGACGTGGGCCTGGGTCGACCTTTTGGGCGATTTTTTGATTCTTTGCTAAAGTCGTAGATTTATGATTTAAATTAGTTTCTTGTAGTTGTATTCATGTTATGTAATTGTTTTTGGCTAGATTTGTGCCATTCGGAGTCAGAAAAACGAGGGAAAGGCATCTTTATCGATTAATTGAGCGAGATTTGAGGTAAGTGCCTGTCTAACTTTGTGGGGGGGAAATCCTCTTATGATTTGGTACCGGGTGCTTAATTTTGGAAATTTCGGTTCTTGCTGAGTTGCCTTCTTTTAAATTCCTTAACTGAGTTGCCTTAACATATGTAGTGATCATGTTTAGCCTAGTATCGCATGTCTACGTGCCTTAACTCTTACTTGCAATTTGTGCAGCATGCTTAGTTGAATTTCCTGCTTCCCTTGATTTGAATTAAATCTTTAACTACAAGATTCTTGTTATAAATTCGTTGTTCCTTCGGTTATCTACTGCATATTTACTTTGGGACTACGAGTCGGTTCCTCGGGAGATCCCCTTGTACTGCATATTACTTTGGGACTACGAAGCGTTTACTCGGGAGATCCCCCATGTAGTGCATATTTACTTTGGGACTACGAGGACTTTACTCGGGAGATCCCCCCTATCTTGCATATTTACTTTGGGACTATGAGGCGGTACCTCGGGAGTGCCCCCTGTTGGTTATCTCTATTTGTTGTGCTGTTATTTTCTGAAACTTCTCGTTGTTTAAATTCTCAATCATTTCAAAATGTTATTATATCTTCTGCCTTACTTTTCTTTTAAACCAGTAGGGCCCTGACTTGACCTTGTCGCTACTCTACCGAGGTTAGGCTTGGCACTTACTGGGTACTGTTGTGGTGTACTCATACTATACTCTGTACATTATTTTGTGCAGATCTAGGTTCTTCCCACCAGACCAAATACCAGTGAGTTGGACCGCACGTGGAGACTTCAAGGTATATCTACCAGCGTACGTAGACCTCGGAGTCTCCCTTTATCCTTACTATGTTATTTACCTTATTCTCTTTAGACTCTGATGTATAGAGACACTTAGTATTTGCTCTTAGAAGCTTGTGACTTATTTCAAACGAATTTTGGGAGTTGTAATTATTGATTTGCAGTTTTATATTTATTTCATGTGTTGAAAATTGGGCTTCAGTTTTATATTATGTTATTCCGCAAATTTGTTAGGCTTACCTAGTCTTAGAGACTATGTGCCATCACGACATCCTAGGGAGGATGTATTGGGGTCGTGAATTTTGATGAATTTCAGCATTCTTGGAGTTGAGGTTGTGTTCTGTATTTGTAAAACTACATCATGTTTTGGCTGAAGTTTTTGTTCTGTATTTGTTGAACTTCAGTATTCTTAAAGCTAAAGTTTTGTTCTGTATTTGGTAAACTTCAGCATTCTTAAAGCTGAAGTTTTGGTCTGTGTTTCTATTTTCTGAAATTGTTGTGTTGTTTCTATTTCTATACTAGAGTGTAAGGAGGGAGGTTAAAAACTATGGAACAGAAGAAAGGCTCATGATCACGAAAGAAGTTGTTCAAGAGTTTCGACGGGATGAGCGATCTCCTATTGTGGACGAGGTTGTGAAAAAAGTCAAGGTAAGCTTATTTACAGAGAAGTTTTTTTTCCTGCTAATGTTATTCTTATAGGAATATTTTGATGAGAAGTTTGAAAAGTTGTTTAAGATTGTCGACAAGTCAAATGGAAGAAATGATGGCGATGCAGATTTTGAATTCATGAACTATCGACAATATGATAGGATGAACGACTCCTTCGAACCTCAATGTGATATTAATGCTGCGCATGATGGATTGCATAAAGTCGCAGATGAAAATGTAAGAGGTGAGGAAGCATCTCTTGAAGGCCACGTTCAAGTATTCGAGCAAGTTCAATATGTTGAACGGCAAGTTGAAGCGAAATGTTCTAGTGTTGATAGACTGGGCAAAGTTTTTGGATATGTGTCACGACCCGAAATTCTCACATGCAGGATCGTGATGGCACCTAACATTTCGCTTGCTAGGCAAGCCAACGTTAAACTAATCTTAACTATTTTTAAGCAAATTTAATTAAATAGAAGTCAATTACTGAAATAAAGTGCGGAAGACCATAAATACCGAATTATCAAAATACATCCCTGAATCTGGTGTCACAAGTGCATGAGCTACTAGAATAATAATAATAAAGGTATGAATAAAATTCAAGTTGTTTGAAAGATAATACACAGCTGAGATAAGATAGAAGGAGACTTCAGAACTGCGAACGATGTGCAGTTATACCTCAAGTCCTCTGAGTAGCTGAATCCGAGCACGTCTATTGTACGCTACTGGGACCAACTCCAACATTTGCACAAGAAGTGCAGAGTGTTGTTTGAGTACAACCGACCCCATGTACTCCGTAAGTGTCGATCCTAACCTCGACGAAGTAGTGAAGAGGCAATGATAGGACATGTACATAAACAACCTATATAAGTATATACAAATATGAAGCAACAATAAAATAATAAATAACACTTTATAAATTTGGGAGGTAACATTCGAAGGGGGTTGATATAATAATTTCAGCAGGAGATGTCGCGCCCTGTTTTCTCGCGAAAGCGGATTTCGACATTGTGACAACTCTTTTGGATGGGATATAGAGTGCTTGTCATGCCTCGTTTTTTCGCGAAAGTGGGCCTCAACGTGTGACAACTCTTTTGGATGGAAGATAGGGTGTTAAAAGAAGAAGAAGAGTCACCACCTAACGATTTTTGGGGTGCGTTAGGGCACCTATTACGCAGATAACTCTGTTTTGACTAGTCAATGTCACCAAAGATTGGGTAAGGGCTTAAGTTACCTCAAAGAGAAGAGATTAGGCACTCCTCGAGGTCCACAACTATGGGTCCCGGCCAAACTTAAAATTATGTGGATTAGGCTAAGTGATCAAATAATCAAAGAATTACAAAAAACTCTTAATGCGAACATAAGGGTACAACTATTTCAATTCTACTAGAAAGAAAAGGGGGGTCCTAAGTTTTTTAGCCTAAATGATCATTCCGTGCAACATAAATAATACTTTACAACTCCCTTAGGGTAGGGAATTATTCATATTATCCAGCGGGCATAGACTATCTTCTCCTGCTACCCGATTACTATGTTAAAGTTGTTTACCTAAAGCGTTCTAATTCAATTCTAATATGTGCCCTATGCGTGAACTACCCGTCCCATGCCTATGGTCCAGAATGTTTTAGACCTCTATTTGGATTGTTCTAGACCTTAACTAGGCTGCTCAAAAATGAAAGGCTAAGCGACAGGCAAAAACACATAAGACTTCATGTAAAGGCAGTTAAAGGCTCACGTTAACCTCCACACTTAGATAGAAAATGCACGCAAACAAATATTCAAGTTAAGAGGTTTCAAAATTAAGAACCTTAAACCCTATAGACATGATTGCTAGGTGACTTTGAATTAAAGCATGCAGGCCATTTCAGATGCAAGATATCGCTTGTAGAAGGGATTATACAGTTGTTATAAGATGATTATTGAAATCGCAACTTTCAAATTATTAAACCTATAGGTGCTATGCCTGGATGATCTACGCAGTCAAAAGTTAGCAAAAGATGTAGGGAAAAAGCCCCAAAATTATACATGCTCTCTAACAGTAGCGTACATAAAACAGTATTCGAGTGGTATAGCATTAACCAATTATGGCGAGCAATTATTCCCTATAGGCAGGATCTCTAACGTGTAGTACTTAAAGCCTATTTTATTGTCATATCTTAATCCTATAGGCATATTTTCTAGGTGAACAGCGCCAAACGGAACAATTTGTAGTGAATGACGCAAATTGAAAGAACAATTAATGACAATTGGTTCCTATAGGCAGATTTTCTAATAGCACATAGCAGTAAACATAATTGTAGCATTTTTTATTCATGTTTGCTAGCAGGAAATGTGTGTGTGCGTGCTTCCCCTAATGGCATGATTTCTATAGTGCACATAGAGATTTAATAGCACATATAGCAAATACATTACTAAGTCCTATAGGCATATTATCTACCCATTTTGTATGAAAATATTAAAATCTACCCCTTCCCTATTTTTACTAACACCCCATTGTTCGTTACAAATATTTTACAGGCTCAATAATAAAGTAGTTACAAACGTGGTAAAAATAATGACAGTAAGCCCACACCATGCCCCAAGAAATACCCAGCACTATCTGGGCCTTCAGCAGCATACCCAGACTTTCAACTCAAACCAGAATCCATAGAAGAGCTCAAAAGCCAAATCATACAACCACGTTGCCAAGCATTGAATCACTTAAACCAAACAGCTTACAAGTTCATGGGACAATAAGAAGAAGGAACTGGGACAAATCAGGTTCCAGTATTAGGAGAAATGATTAGGGACCCAAATCCTAGTGTGTCAGAGTTCACAAAGCCTCAAAAGGACCCCGAGCAGTGCTCACACTAGGGAGGTCAGTAGTAAAGCCTAGGTAGCCTTGGCTTTCAGCCGGCTAAGAATGAGAATTTTAAGAGAGCATATGTGACAAGTGAAAGGGAGTGGACAATGATTGAGAGGCGGGAATTGAGGGATACAGACATAGTCAAGTTAAGCATATAGAGTAGATAATCGAACAGGTCATAGGATTTAAGAACAAACTTACTAAAGATTTAGAAATAAGTTCAACACTTAGTGCATAGGCAGTCACACATTAGCAGAGTTAAGGAAAGAGCAAGTTTGCAACATTGGCAAACATTATCGTACACAGATTCATAATACCAAATAAGTGAAAATCTAAAAGGTCCAAATTATGCTAAGTATAGGTTTAGTGTTACAAAATAGTCATGTTAATTTGGTAGCAGAACAGCATTTAGACATGATAGGGAAGTAGATTATGACAATTACTGGTGAATCAAGAGAGCCAAAAACATGTTAAAGGGCATATTGACAGAGAATTAGTCATGGTTGATAAAAAGGATCTTGACATAGGATTAAAACATGCTACATAAGCAAGATACCATTACAGAAATTCAGAATAGAATAGAGACATAAACTCGTGCTATATAGTAAATACAAACATTCAGGTTTTGAACACAATTGACTAGTTAAACTAAAGAAAGTACAAATTATGCAGATGAAGCATGTTCAAATAACAGAATTGGCATTTTGAGCAGAACTAAACACTGAAGAGATGCTAACTAAGGCAAAGGTCACACACAGTAGTGGTTCAGAACATATTGACTTAGGAGAGTCTAAATTACTTGAATCGGGCTTGGGCATATTTCGACTAGCAACATTATGAAGTTAAAGGTTAAAGAGACCTAAAATTGAAGTAAAGCAAACAGAATTGCACACAAGATTAACCTAGAAAACACTAAGCTATGAACTTCATAAGTGAAAACATATGCAAATTGCAGATACATAGGAATGAAATTGCAAAAGTCCAGTAACTCACCAGTTAAACGACTAATAGTAAAGAATCAAAATTCCACAAGAACCCAGAATTCCAATGCGTCAAAGTTCCCAAGAGCTTCAAAAGAACTCCGGGCAATGCTCGCACCAAGAGAAGGTTGAGTAACAAAGTCTTAGTGGCCTTGGCTTTCAGCCGGCCAAAACAGAATACAGAACAAGAGAATAGCAAAAGCCCCAACTTTTTAGTGAAGAATATGTCGATTCAAGTCTATCCCAAAAAGGGAAATGGGGGGGAGGGGGGGTTTATATAGCTGTAAAACATTTAATGAACACACAAGGAAACGAAGAAAATCGAACAACGAATAAGGAAAGAAAGCATGCAAAATCAGTTCAAAATCAATTTAGGAGAGAAATCGGGTAAACCCTAGTTTTTAGGGAAAGTGTAAATCAACAGAGATCTAAATGAAATCGGACTCACATAATATGGTATTGAACAAATGTAGACGAAATAATGCTCAAAATCAAAGATTCGAACCACTTTGGTTCGATTTCAGAAGGTATTGCTTGCCATGTTTAGGCAAGCACCTAGGTAACACCACAAACGGACAACCAGTACCAAAAAGATTCAAATATGGCAAGAGAATAGTAGTCGAATCCCATTATCAGTGGGATTAGGAGAGGGATTATGGGGAGGCAGCTAGGTTTTAGTGAAGAGGAGATGAGTGACAGAGGGAATAGAGGCAGCTATCTTTAGGAAATGGAGTTAGGGTTAGGTTTTGGGGGTATAAGGAAAGGGAGTGGGTTTATTAGGGGCCGTTGATCATTTGAGATCAATGGCCAAGATAAAAAAGGGAGCTGGGTGGGTCGTTAAAAAAGGGATATCGGGCGGGTTATAAATAAAAAAGGGTCGTTTGATCTTGGGCCATGTGTTGGGCTAAGAATATTGGGTCAATTTGATCCAAAATTATTTTAAAGCTAGGCTATTATTTAAATACACGAAAATAATTTATAAAATTGCTTGATAAATAAGTAAAATGTTATTTATACATTGAAATGCTTAAAAATAATAACTTTGTATTATAAAAATATAAAAATACTATTTTGACACAAATTATATAAATAAAGAGCATTTATGTGTGAATATAGGCTATTACTGCAAAATTATGATAATAGATTTAAAAATGCTAATGTAATTATATAAAATGAAATTAAAATATTTGGAACATGTATTATTGGTGCAAATAATAATTTTAGGTAACTAAGTCATCACAAAATAATTTGAAGGAGTAATTGATAATTATTCCAGTAATTTAAATGCAGGAAAATCAATTTAAAAGCTCTAAATATTATGAAACATTATAGAAAATGCTCGTATAGATTTGTAAGATAAATAATGATGCAAAAATGATGTTTTGAAGGTATATATACTATTTGAGAAAATATGAGTGCAAAAATTGGGTATCAACGGTGCTAAAAGAAGAAGAGTCACCACCTAACGATTTTTAAGGTGCGTTAGGGCACCTATTATGTAGATAACTCTATTTGACTAGTCAACACCACCAAAGATCAGGTAAGGGCTCAAATTACCTCAAAGAGAAGGTGTTAGACACTCTTCGAGATCCACAACTGTGGGTCCCGGCCGAACTTATATATTATGTGGATTATAATTAGGCAAGATAAACAAAGAGAGTAAGGGTCAAAGAAATTTATTGTAAACAATGAGAAATAAGGATTACAAGGATATAACTATGACGGTCTATATTAGACGGCTAAAAGTATAAAGAAGAAAGGGGGGTCCTAAGTTTTTTAGCCTAAAGGATCACCCCATGCAACATAAATAATACTTCGAAACTCTCTTGAGGTAGGGAATTACTCATATTATTCAGCGGGCACAGACTATCATCTCATGCTACCCGATTACTATGTTAAAGTTGTTTACTTAAGCGCTCTAAATCAATTCTAAGTCGTGCCCTATGCGTGCACTGCCCATCCCATACATATGGTCCAGGAGGCATTGGACCTCTATTTAGGGTGGTTCTAAACTTCACTTAGGCTGCTCAAAATGATAAAACTAGGCGACATACAAAACAAGTTGGACTTCATGTAAGGACAGTTAGGGGCACAAGTTAGCCTCCACACTTAAACAACATTTGCATGCAAAATAGGTTCTAACATTGGGCGTTAGACAGTTTCAGAACTGAGACAAATTAAAGTCATTTAGGCCCTATAGGCGTGGTTTCTATATGACCTTGGATTCAAACGTGCAGGCAGTTTCAGATGCAAGACGCCACTTTAAGCTTATAGACATGATCTCTAGGTGGTTTATGCAGCACGTGGGGCAGTGAGAACCATCAGAAATATTCAGAATTACTCGTGTTTGATCCTATGGGCATGCTCTCTAATAGTGGCATGGCTAACCAATGAAATAGTGTCTGAAAGTTTAGTATTGACACTTTAAAGCGAGTGGTAATACCCCATAGGCAGGATTTCTAACGATTAATGATTGAAACTGATTTTTTTATACTTAGCCCCTATATGCACGTTTTCTAGGTGAGCAATATGATAATAATAGCAAATTAACCAATTAAAGTCCTATAGGCATGATTTCGGGATGAAGATCAATAGAACATAAGCTAGTATAATCCTCTAGGCATGATATCTAATGAATATGCTACAGTTATTGAAGGAATGGTTATTAACATTTGTTTCCTATAGGCATGTTGTCTAATAACACATGGCAGTAGACATAGGAATAAATAAAGCACTTATGTCTTGATAGTAGACAGGTTGTGTGAGTGTGCAATTCTCCTAATGGCATGATTTCTAACAGTGTATGTGGAAATTGAATAGCATATATGACAGGTTGGATAAAATAACAAGTAGATCATACGAACCCTATAGGCATGTTTTCTACCCTTTCATGCAAACATTAGAGTATGCCCGTTTCCCCGATTTCACTAACACCCCAATTGTTTATTACGAAATTATTACAGACCCAATGATGAATGTAATTACAAAATATTATACAAGTAATAACAGTAGGCCTATAGCATGCCCCAAAGGAAGATACCCAGTATTGCCTGGGCCTTCAACAAACGCCTTCTTCACAAATAGCATACCCACATCCCAACAAGGGACTATATTCATCAGCACGGCCCAGAAACCATAGTGGAACTCAAACCAAACCAAACAGCCACAGATTGATTATACAACCCAAACACATAAATCACTTAAACAAACCAGTTTGCATATTCAGTAGATAGAATGAGGAAAGAACTGAGTGTCAGAGACAGCTAAGGTCTTAGTAGTAAAGAGAGTGGACAACGAACCCCAAATCCTAGTGTGTCAGAGTTCACAAGGGTCTTAAATGGACCCCAAGCAGTGCTCACACTAGGGAGGTCAATAGAGAGAGTCTTAGTGACCTTGGCTTTCAGCCGGCCAAGAGTGATAGATTCAGAATAGTGTAGGTAACCAATGAGAGTGAGAGAACAGTGGTTAAGGGACATAATTTGGAGAGATGCACTTGTATTTTAGATAGCAGTCATAACAAAGTTGCTTAAAACATAGAACATGCTAGTTAAGAGGGTCAACAAGACTTAGACGCAGGTTGCTATTGCAGGTTTAACACTTAGCAATAAATAACATATTGGCAAGAAACACATTGAGAGAGTTAGAGGAGAATCAAGTTTCCTGAGATTACAAGTTTAACATACAAAGGTGCATAATACCAAATAAGTCTAAGTAGGACACTAACTTACAAAGTTTAAAGCTTAAGGTTCCAAATTATACTCAGTATCCATCACAAATCAAAATACAGACATGTTAACTTACATCGCGAAGCAAAACAGTATCAAACATGGTAGGGAAACACAAATTAAGATAGCTACTCTAAAGTCTCAAATAATCACTAAAGGGATACGGAATCAAGTAAGCCAAAGACATGTTGAGTGACATAATAGCAGGGGAGCAAGTCAGAGATTATAACACATTACAGATGTGAGGTAGTCATTGCAGGAATTCAAAGTAGAGTGGAAAAGAAAACTCATGTCAAACAGTAATGTAGACATTCAGTTGCCAATACATTAGGCTAAATGAACTTAAGAGGGTCTAAATTATTCAAGGAAAGAATATTCAAATAACATCTCTCAAAACTGGAAATTTTAGGTAAAAATCAAGTGCTAAAGAGGTTCATATCGTAAGGCAAGTTTAATGCTAGAAATATTACACACAGAGATGGTCTAAGAATACATTAGGTCATGAAATTTAGAGGAATGAATATGTAGGACATAAACACAGAAGAATGAAATCAAAAAGCCAAGAGACTCCCCAGTTATCAGTTGAATAAACAGACAACAATAAAGAACAAGTTCCACAGTGCTCTGAATGTCAACAAAGAGCAAGAACCCAGATTCTTAGCGCATCAGAGTTCCCAAGGGCTTCAAATGAACCCTGGGCAGTGCTCGCACCAAGAAAAGTTAAAACTCGAATTTTGGTGGCCTTGGTTGTCACGCCTTGAACCTGAGGGGGCGTGACCGGTACCCGGTGCCTCACCTATCCTTGCATACCAACTTGCAACTAAGGGACTCTGAACATATAATGTCATACTTTGGTCGTGGCCACATTGCAAGACAATTTGCGAAGCAAAATATAAAACTGAATAGAAGCTAACGCTGACTAAACATCAATATAAAGCTGGGCCGACAAGGCCGTCATAACTACTATAGCTGACAAACCATCAAAAATATGCATACAAGGCCTACAAGCCCAACATACTGCACTAACTGACAAGATATGTCTACAAGCATCTACTGATGGATGTACTGTGATCGGAACAGGTCCCAACCTACCCATAACCTATATACATATATACACAAAGTGTATATAAAACTGTAGACCTGAAAACTTTGAAGGACGTGGAGCTTACCAATAAAGTTGAACTCTGGAAACACCTACTAAGGAGGTCTACCCGTCTATCTATTTGAACCTGCATGCATGAAATGCAGCGTCCCCAGAAAAAGGGACGTCAGTACGAAATAACGTACCGAGTATGCAAGGCAATAATATAACTGAAAGCTGAAACTGAACTGATAATATAATAACTGGGAGTCAAAGATGATCTGGAGATATACTTACCTGCTGATACCGACTCAACTCTCTCAATATAGTAAATAAAATAGATGTACGGCCCTATAAGGCTCGAAACGTGTAACTGCTCCGTTGTAGTAGGCTCGCTCATAGGCGCTCGGCCATACTAGGCTTTGTACCTCGGCCATGCTGGGCTCGCTCATAGGCGCTCGGTCACAGTAGCTCGGTATATAACTTATCATCTGATCAAAGGTTTCCCAATAGGGGCCTGCCCACCGATTATAGCTCGATGGTGGTGAAAATATTATAATACTGTGTATATATAGATCTTCTGATCTCTTGACTGGAAGAAGACGATACTCAATAAATATAAAGTCCCGATAAGGGAGAATACTATAACTTATGGGACTAGGATAATGTATATAAATTCGGGAGTATGAACTTCTCTTTATGCCTCGTTATCAAACACATGTAGTTACGAGATCATGCCAAAATGAAGGAAGGGCTTAGCCTTAACATACATGGAGTAAGGAAAAATCCGTATGATATTCTTGGGAAAGATTGCACTGTACTTCCTTAGAATCGCAAACCCCACGTTGTAATAATATTAAGTGGTCTTCGTATGAAATGCTCGAAGCAATAACGTTGCTTATTGCAAAATCATCTTTGATGAAACTCTTTCTTAAGAGATGTAACGTTGTTATGCAAAGAAATATTTCCTGAAACTCTTTCCTTAGAAATTGATTTTGAACTTAGAAATGTTACCTTTATCCTTTAGGTGGGCCCCACATTTCAAGCTTGGTGTCACATAACCTTTTCAAGTGTGCTACCTTTAAATCTCTTTTAAGAGTCATAAAATGGGAAAGGAGGTGTGCTTCCACGTTGGGGAGGGGTTAAGTCTTATCCCAATTCTTTAATTAATCACCCAACAACTCCTTAATTAACTAGGTAATCTCCAATTACCCAATAATTAATCAATTACCCATATAATTAAGAAATATCTCAACTTACTTAAAATACTACTCATTTTTAACATGCCTTATACACCTTACTATCATGGTCATGTAGTACCTTGTATGGCACTAGTCCATAAATACCGGGTACTATAGCTCGGACCGTATTTGTTTCCCAAATCGACAATCTTTAACGAAACTCATTTTCTTTGATTCGTTTACCCTTTAACCTTCATGGCATTTTACTTATCGCCAATTATAAATAGCATAAATGCTTATAATCTCAAGATAATCTCATCCCCGAGTCTACGTCGATTATCTAAAGATAAAACTTTAACGTACGAAAATGCGAGATGTAACATTGGCTTTCAACCGACCAAGAACCAGAGTATAGAATAAGAGAATAAGAGAACAATAGAGTAATAGCTTTGATTCTTTTACTGAATCCGGGTAATTCCAAAGTCTCCTTCAAAGGGGAAAGGGGAGGGGTTTATATAGTAGTAGAAATCAAACAAACAAATCAAGAAAATACTGTAAAATCAACATAAATAAGGAAATAATAACATGCAAAATCAGTAAAAGTCATATTAGAGAAAAATTAGGTAAACCTTAGTTGATAGAAATCAAAAATTGGCCGAAGATCTTGGCTAATCGGACCCATATAGCCTTGATATAAATGTATCTAGACGGAATACCATCTAGATCTTAGAGATTAAAGATGATTTTCACATAATTTCAGGTCCGGTACTTGCCAAAAATAGGCAAGTACTAAGTAATACCAAAATCGTGTAAGTAACACGGAGATGAAGCATATATAGAAGGTAAATTGTAAGAGGATTCTATATTAAGGTCGAAATTGGAGATAATTGGGGGTGTGACGACTAGGGTTTGTGAAGGAGAAGGGCATGACAGAGAATAGAGGCGGATGTCTTTAGGAAATGGGGATTAGGGTTTGGATGAGGGAATATAAGGAGAATGCGGAGGAGTGTTGTGAGCCATTGATCGCTTTTGATCAACGACTAGGATTTAAGAAGAGCAGGGTCGGATTTTTTGGACTAGATTGGGGATAAAAGGGTCGTTTGAATTGGGCTTGGGGATTGGGCCAAGGATTTGGGCTTGTCTGGTCCGAATTTAATCCTAATTTTGGGCCAGATTTTAAAAATAGGAAATTAAGGAAATAATTAAATAAATTATAAAAAATGCTATTTATGAAAAGTAATATTTTAAAATAATAGTAGAAGATTATAAGAATGTAAGATATTATTTTGACCTTAAATAAAATGACAAATACAATAAAATTGTAAAATACAGGATATTATTGCAAGATTGTGCAAATGGCCTAAACATACTAATGTAATTATAAAGAATAGAGTAAAATATGTGAACCAAGTATTATAGATTCAAAATAATACTTTTAGGTAATTAAGTCATCAAAAAATAATTGAAAGGGGTAATTAATAAATATTCAAGTAATTTAAATGCAGGAAAATCAATTTTAAAGCTCTGAAAATTATGAAAAATTATAGAAAAATGCTTGTATAGATTTGTAACTAAATAATAGTGCCAAAGAATGTTTTGAAAGTATATATACTATTCGAGAAAATATGAGGATAATATTGGGTATCAATAGGAGAATTATCACTTAGCAGCCAAATAGTTTCTCAACAATAAAATGAGCAACTAATGATATGAAAATGGCACGGCATCACCCTTCGTACTTTTACTCTCATTTGGCACGGCATCACCCTTCGTGCTTTTACACTCTCTGAAAATGACACGGCATTACCCTTCGTGCTTTTACACTCACAAATGGCACAGTAACACCCATCGTGCTTTTACACTCTTCCTTACCATGACAATGATATTATGAATAATAAAAATGGCACAGCATCTCCCTTCGTGCTTTTACACTCTTCTTTACCATAAAAATAATAATATAAATTTGGAAGAGTATTTAAATGCGGGGATATGCACTTATCAATCAATTCAATACCATAATACCGACTTCATCTTCCAAAATATTCAACAATAATTAAATGAATAACAATTTCACGAATAATGATCAAATAATCAATAATACACTTAAGCAAGAATATCTTAATTAAATAGGCAATTATTCACAATAAACAAATTTCACCCATACGCTTTGACTCAACCATAACGCATAAGTA
This sequence comes from Nicotiana otophora, assembly GCA_000715115.1. Lineage (NCBI taxonomy): Eukaryota > Viridiplantae > Streptophyta > Magnoliopsida > Solanales > Solanaceae > Nicotiana > Nicotiana otophora. Next base: position 55,753 of record AWOL01S0003219.1, on the reverse strand, counting down.
CTCGTCACCTCACATATATGTTGTACCCGCATATTAAATCACGTAGCAAATAGACAAATAAGTCATACTCCCTCAAGTCAAGGTTAACCACGACACTTACCTCGCTTGCAACCAAATTCAAGAATCCAATAAACCTTTGCCTCGCGAATTCGTGTCTGAAATATTCAAATCTAGTCATAAACAATTCACTATACTCAATACAAATTGTAGGAATTAATTCCATATGAATTTACTAATTTTCCGGATTAAAATCCGAAATTCATTTCAAAAATCATCAGTGGGGCCCACGTCTCGAATCTCGAAAAAACTTACGAAATCCGAACACCCGTTCTGAGACGAGTCGAATCATACAAAAATTAACGGATTCCGATATCAAATGGACCTTCAAATCTTAATTTTTCGTTTTTGGAAAGTTTTACAAAAATTTCAATTTCTTCCATCTAAATCTGAAATAAATGATGAATATAGACATGGATTTATGAAATATAATCACTTTTGGTTATAGAACACTTACCCAATTTATAGTCGTGAAAACCCCTTAGAAATCGCCTAAATCCATGCTTGAAATGTCTAAAAATGAGAAAACTCTTGAACTCTTCGATTTATACATTGCCCGGGGATTTTCGCTTCTGCGGGGGACTTGACCGCGCCTGCGGTCTAGCTTCTACGGAAGCAAATGCGCATCTGCACTGCCTTCCGCTTCTGCAATCAAAGGGTCCTCTTCTGCGGACGCACGGGTGCATTCGAGCTCCCGCACTTGTGGCTCTTTGCCTAGCTTGACCAGGCCGCTTCTGCGGCCAAGGCTTCGCAGAAGCGAAGGCACCAGAAGCAACAAAATTCCAAATTTTGCTTAAGTCCAATTTTTGTTCCGATTTCGATTTGAATCACACTCGGGGTACTCGAAACCCCGTTTGAATATACCAACAAGTTCCATAACATAATACGGACTTACTCGGGGTCTCATATCACGTCAAGCAGCGCTGAAATTACAACTCATACCTCGATTCGAACTTTTGAGTTTCAAACTTTTCAATTTACAAAACTTGTGCCGAAACATGTTAAATGAATCCGAAATAACTTCAAATTTGGCACACAAGTCATAAATGACATAAAGGAGCTATTCCAATTTTTAGAATCGGATTCCGGCCACGATATCAAAAAGTCAAATCCATGGTCAAAATTAGAAATCTTTAGCCTTTAAATTTCTAGTTTCCGTTAAATAGCCATAACTTGAGCTAGGGACCTCCAATTTAAATTCCTAGCATACGTCCAAGTCCCAAATCACGAGACGTACCTACCAGAACTGTCAAAATACTGATCCGGGTCTATTTACTAAAACTTTTTAATTAATTTTCCACATAAAAACTTTACGAAAAATTATACGAACTGTGCACGCAAATTAAGGAATGATGAATAGTGCTATTTGAGGTCTCAAAACACAGAAAGAATTATTAAATTTAAAGATGACCTTTTGGGTCATCACATTCTCCACATCTAAAACAAACGTTCGTCCTCGAACGGAATTAGAAAAGTACCTAAGCTGGTGAAAAGGTGTGGATATTTAATCTGCATGTCCGACTCGGACTTCTAGGTAGATGCTTCTACTGGCTGACCTCTCCATTGCACTTGAACTGATGGATAACTCTTAGACCTCAACTGTCAGACTTGCCGGGCTAGAATAGCTACTGGCTCCTCTTCATAAGTCAACTCTTTGTCCAATTGGACTGAGCTGATATCTAATACATGGGACGGATCACCATGATATTTCCGGAGCATAGACACATGGAACACCATATGAACCGTTGATAAACTAGGTGGTAATGCAAGCTTGTAGGCTACTTCGCCTACCCTTTCAAGAATTTCGAAGGGTCCTATATACCTAAGGCTTTACTTCCCCCTCTTTCCAAACCTCATTACACCTTTCATAGGTGAAACCCGGAACAATACTCTTTCCCTAACCATGAATGCAATATCACGAACCTTACGGTCGACATAACTCTTTTGTCTAGACTGAGCTGTGCGAAGTCGATCCTGAATAATTTTGACCTTATCCATGGCATCTTGTACCAAATCGGTACCCAACAACTGAGCCGCTCCCGGTTCAAACTAGCCAACTGGCGAATGACATCGCCTCTTGTACAATGCTTCATACGGAGCCATATAAATGCTCGACTGGTACCTATTATTATAGGTAAACTCCGCAAGTGGCAAGAATTGATCCCAAGAACCTCCAAAGTCTATAACAAAAATGCGAAGCATATCTTCTAATATCTAAATAGTGCGTTCTGACTGTCTGTCTGTCTGTGGATGAAATGATGTACTCAACTCAACCCACGTGCCTAACTCACGCTGTACAGCCCTCCAGAAGTGCAAAGTGAACTACGTACCTCGATCAGAGATGATAGACGCAAGAACACTGTGAAGGCGGACAATCACGAATGTAAATTTTAGCTAACCGCTCTGTAGAATAGGTAACTGTCCACAATGACCCACAGTGCGTCGAATTTTCTCTAAGTCTGTGGGAGCCCAACAACAAAATCCATAGTGATACGCTCCCACTTCCACTTAGGAGTTTCTAACTTCTGAAACAAACCATCAGGTCTCTGATGCTCGTACTTAACTTGCTGACAATTCAGACACCGAGCCACATATGTAACTATATCCTTCTTCATTCTCCTACACCAATAATGTTGTCGCAAATCTTGATACATTTTGGCGGCACTTGGATGAATAGAATACCTGAAACTGTGTGTCTCTTCATGAATTAATTCACGTAGCCCGTCAACATTAGGCACACAAATATGACCCTGCATTCGCAGAACTCCATCTTTCCCCACAACAACCTGTTTGGCATCCCCGTGTCATATTATGTCCTTAAGGACAAGTAAATGAGGATCATCATACTACCGCTCTCTGATGCGCTCATATAAAGAAGACCGAGCGACTATGCAAGCTAGAACCCGACTGGGTTCTGAAACATCTAACCTCACGAACTGATTAGCCAAAGTCTGAACATCTACAACTAACGGTCTCTCACAATCGGAATATATGCAAAACTTCCCATACTCACAGCCTTTCTACTCAAAGCATCAACCACCAGATTGGCCTTTCCGGGGTGATACAAAATAGTGATATCATAATCTTTCAACAACTCCAACCATCTTCTCTGCCTCAAATTGAGATCTGTTTCCCTGAACAGATACTGTAGGCTATGATGATCAGTAAATACCTCACATGAGACACCGTAAAGGTAATGCCTCCAAATCTTTAAAGCATGGACAATGGCTGCTAATTCTAAGTCATGAACAAGATAATTCTTCTCATGAACTTTCAACTGCCGCGACGCATATGCAATCACCCTACCATCTTGCATAAATATTTCACCAAGCCCAACGCGAGATGCATCACAATACACCGTATAAGATCCTGAACTGTGGGTAATACCAACACCGACGTTGTAGTCAAAGCAGTCTTGAGCTTCTAAAAGCTCAACTCACACTCGTTTGACCGTCCGAATGGAATAACTTTCTGGGTCAGTCTAGTCAATGGGCTTGCTATAGATGAAAACCACTCCACGAACCGACTATAATAACATGCCAAACCTAGGAAACTCCGGATATCTGTAACTGAAGTAGGTCTAGGCCAATTCTAAACAGCCTCAATCTTCTTAGGATCCACTTTTATGCCTTTTGCCGATACAACATGCCCCAAAAAGGCAACTGAGTCTAACCAAAATTCACATTTTAAAATTTTGGCATATAACTGATTATTCTTCAAAGTCTGAAGCACACTCCGAAGATGCTACTCATGCTCCTCTCGAATGCTGGAGTAAATCAAGATATCATCAATGAATACAACCACAAAAGAATCCAAATAGGGCTTGAACACCTGATTCATCAAATCCAT
>AWOL01S0003219.1:0-29015 GCA_000715115.1 Nicotiana otophora | reverse complement strand
CCATTATAGCTATGTTTGAAATTAAGAACTGGGGTGATGAAGTCTTACCTTTTAGGGTGAAGAATTTTGGTGCTCTACTTGAATATTTCCAAGGCTTTGAGTGATGGTTGAAGATAAATTTGATGAAAAATTAGGCCCTCCCTCTAGAATCCTCTCTCACTCTAGAAATATCATAAATGAGCTTCAAAATAGACTAAAGGGGTGTTTTAATGGAATGGGGGTCGAGTTTTAAATTAAGAAAAATGGTGCCCTGACACAGGTCTGCGGTCGCATATGCGACCGCATAATGGTTATGCAGTCCGCAAAATGACCGCAGAAATAGCCCTCAGGGGCCTAAACATTCGGCTCAGGTATGCGACCAGTATGCGGTCTGCATACTTGTTCTGTGGTCGCATAATGCACCGCAGAACTCCCCCTGCAGAAACCCAAGAGGAATTATATGACTGATATGCGATCCGCATATCAATTATGCGGTCTGCATATCGATTATATGGTCCGCCAATCGATTATTTGGTCATATAATCGACCGTAAAACTGACCTCAAATTGGCCAAACTTACTGCTTCACTCTGCGACCATTATGAGGTCCGTAGAGTGATTATGCGGCCGCATAATGGGCCGCAGAAATGCTTTCTTCTGCGAAACATTTTCCTCTAAGTCCGTAGGGTACTGTTCAGTCCAAAAAGTCCGAACCGCGGCTCGCAAGCTCGCAGTGAAGAATTTTTACTATAGTAACGCAGGAATCTATCTTGGCACCACGAAACCCCGATGTTTTGGTTAAACTTTTTACGGGTCCTTACAGGTTATGCAGAATATAGATATGAGAATGGACCAACGAGTAGTCTGTAGTGGATTCAAGAAGAGTCTAGTTATGTCTAGACAAGAGGATACAAATAAATCAACAGATTGTGAAAGATAAACATAGTGAACCCCAACATAGGGAATCCAGTCTCACAGATACGAGATCGCAATTGTTGAAATATTTTCAGATAGGAGTTGGGGTAGTTAAAGGTATTGTATAAGTGTTCCAAAAATAAAAGAGGGTGCCACTGGGGAGATATTCAAAATTTCAGTTCTGAAGCAACCCTACGAGCACAAGGGTGCGGAGGTATGTAACTAAGGATATTTATAGGTGAGTAAGAACATCAAAGATTCCTTCGGGTATGCAATGTAATAAGCTTGTAGCTTTACAGGATTCAGAGGGTCTCCACTGTGTACTACCCCGAAAGACTAGATGAGGAAATAAGGAAGAATGCTTCAACCTAAGCATAGTGACATAAAGAAGAAATGGTCGTGTAACAATAGTCTCACTACAATATTGTATACACTCCATAAGAAAGTGGTACCATAGTGGCTGATGAACATGAAGTAAAAATCAAAGGTGATAGTAGAGATCATATGAGTTACAAGAAATTCCAATATTCGTGGGCAATAATATAAGCCAAGTATTCATGCAACAAGTGGCAGAACGACTAGGAAAAGTAATTTCTTACATTTAAAGACAACTGAGAAGGCACGAAAGGAAATCTTTGGTGCTAGCAATTTAAAAGAAGATTGCGAGTAGTATAAATAGATATGTGTAGGTTACAAGCTAAAGTATGATAGAGAAACAACATTTTTGGTAGACAAGAGTAAGGTTATGAAAAGGTGAGTGAGAAGGTGACGAGAACAGGTAAGGCCTCGAGATTAAGCCTATCAAAACAAGAGAGCTGATGGTTTCCATAAGTTATAAAAATCTCGGTACAATCTAAAGAAACTCAGAGGAGTCTAAGAATATGAGCAATTAGAAGAGATGAAATGCTGCCCTGGTAGAAGAATAAAGGTGTAATGGTGATAGATAAGAGGACGACGTTTAGGCTTTTGAATGAGTAATGATTTTAAGAAAAGGGATTTCATGAATTGCATGGGATTAGAATACCCATATAAGATGAATCACATCGGGATGCTATGAAATATGGTTATTGAAGTATAGTATCACCCCTGGGTGGATTAGGAAAATTACTTTAGATGTTCCCCGATGAGACGTGAGTCCTAATGACAATGTATTACGTAAGAGGTCTCACGTTATCAGCGGTAGATATAGATCAACATTAAGGTGAATCAACAATATATGGATAACAATTCCAAAGTATAAGAGGAGGTTATGATGCCATTCTTTAGATGAACAGTAATAAGGAATCATTAAAGGACTTAGATTTATACATATGGTATAAGCAGTGAGAGAGTAACCTGGAGTTGGGTAGCAGACCTCGGTAATAATAAACCGAAGTAAGTGTTATAGTATGGTATGACCTACCTAGATGAACTAAATATATAAGGACAGATACCCAAGGCTAGGAAACAAAATATAGCAATTGTGATGCATTCAACAAAGTACCAAGCGAAGAACTTCAGTATACCTATAGATGCCCAGAGGGACAGCTTGTCATAGTCCTGTATATGTTCACAAAGTGAGGCCTAGAGATTGGCTAAAAGCTGGAGGAAAATGAGAGAAGAGTCGCATAGGCACACATACAAGGACAAATTCGTACAGACTGCATGATAGAAGGTAGCAATAGTTACAAGATTGGAAGAATTTTGACCACGAGTCGTGGTGTGAGAAAGAGGCCTAAAGGGGGGAATTCCCTAGCCTTTGGATTTATTTATAGAACAGTTGCATAAATGGAAAAGGACAATATTAAAGTATTCATAAGAGCCATAGGTTATGAGAATGATAAGCACATCAGTCAACATTCGAGGACGAATGTTCTAAAGGGAGGAATGATGTAACACCCCATGTTTTTGTAGGTGAAAGTACGCCGTAAGTCAATTGATGTAAGCTTGAAAATGAGATCCTCTTTGAAAGTATATAAAGTGATTTAATGATATTACGTCCCATGTTTGCAAGCCTTTAAGAGTTATCATTCAGGGACAAATGTTTCTAAGGGTACATGTTGTTACACCCCGTACTTCAAAAGTTACTGTCATTATAGGATTATCTAATATAAGCTCAGAAAGGATAAAATCCTTCTACAAGGATAAGAAAGGTTTATCGAAGTCTTAAGTAAGTTAAGATAAATATGAGACTTGTTAATCATGATCTAAATGAGTTTAAAGTCATGATATGACTATATATGATGTTTGTATATGAAATATAAAATTTGGGAAAATCGAATTTAAGTTGCGGAAAAACCGACTAAGGATTTGCATTGTGATGAAGCTTTTTGAGAAATACATTTTGTAAGCTTTATGATGTATTTTTGGGACATATTATATACCAAATTGAAGTTAGTTGCATCTAGTTTCTAAGTCATTTAACCTTTCATCGATACGATATTGGAGTGGAGAGATATTAGCGTTTTTGCGAGACTACGCGAGCAGCATCAATGGGACCCACAAAGTCGGGGGGAAATTCCCGCTTGTATGTAAGTCAATGCTCCGTCATTTTAACTCATTTTTCTGGTCCAAAACAGTTCCTAAATCCTCCTAAATGCTCTCCAATGGTTTCTCAATGATTCTAGGGAGAGAACCTAAGATGAAAACATGGATCCAACGCTAGAAATCCTGTGGCGCTTGCTAGATCATAGTTCTTCGTCTTGTGGCTGTTTTGGAGGGTTTTTCAAAGGTAAGTAACCTCAGATTTCGTGTTTTTCTTGCTCATTAAGGTAATAATCAGTCCCTCCTTCATATATATTAGATTTTCAAGGCAAACTACAAGTGTTTATACACCAACTTTAACATCAAAAGTTGATTCAAGAAAAGAATACAATACCTATAGTGTTGTGGTGTCATTGAGGATAGTTGTGGGCTATGCTTGGCTGAAATTTCATGTTGTTTCTACTGTTTAAGGTAAGTATAAAATTCTACTACATGTAATTGAAGTTGTTTGTGTGTTGGTTGCATAATTTGAGCAAAATACTACAAGAGGAGACTTGAAATAGTTTGCGATGTTATGGGTTTTAATGGACTGTTTTGGAAAGGTTGCTTCCATGAACTATAAATGGCTGGAAAATGGGGAAAATAACTTGATTATGATATGGTTTATGTTGTTATGCATGTCTATATATTTATCAAGTGAATTTGGTGAAAGAAGCATACGAAAGTTGAGATTGGAAGTGAAGATTAGCTTAAGTCACTTCTATGGTGTTGTATTGCCATTGAGGGTTGTTGTAAGCTAAATATAACTTGGATTTTGACTTGAAGATACTGTAGGAGGTATTTATATTGTGTTATTGCACGTTCTTAAGGTTATCTTGATATTGATTAAGTTAAATTGATGGACTAGATATGAACTAGTAAATAACGTTGCTAATTAAGGATAATTGGAGTTGTAGATTGTTTTCTTTGTTATAAATATATGGTATAAGGCTGGATTCATTGATGAATAACTTCATTATTATATTAATGATACTAGTAAGTTAAAGTAAGAAGTCTATAAGGTGTGATATGGGGTATACGGATTCCAATTGGTCTTGTAGCTCGTCGTGAAGTAGTTGTGACTTGCTGTTGTTATATGGTGTCTTGTTATTGATAATTATGTATTGCTGGATTTCTCTGGTCATTTTTGTTGGTATATGGTATTGAAGGAGGCTCTTGTTACTGGGGAGATGCTGCCCATATTTACATAAACAAGCTACTAGTTTAAGTTGCGGACTTAGCCTTTACTCAACACTGATTTTGAATCTCCTTATGCTATGGTAGATTGAGTTGAGTTATTTGAATAAATTCTTAGAAGGTATTAAGGACTCAATGGAGTTAAGTTATGTTAAGGCTATCCATTCTTTCCTCTTGGCATGATCCATACGATACAAACGAAACGTGCAAACGCGGAACTTTCATAAATGACTCAATTCATAGAAGTATTAGGGTTGCCTATGTTCTTGATTCCCCATATGTCCTATTATTATATCTTTTGTTCATGGGTATCAGAAAAATACGTAAGTTGCTAAAGTTTATACGAAGGCATATTGATCTTATGACATTCTGAGAAATCTTACTGACTTACTTCATTATGCATTGCATTCATTTATACATGTACATTGACCCAAGACTAGATGGCGTTATATACGCATATATTATATGTATATGGGATATGGAAAAAGGTTATGGCATTATATACGCACCACCACCTGATCAGCTGGTATACGTTGATGATTTCACCCACATTGGCTGAGATGATTTAATGGGATGCCCTTAGAGGCTTGATGATATTATGTACGCATATACCTATGCATGGTATGGCATTTATACACACATGCATGACATTATAAATTTTTCATGATTCACATAGCTATTTAGAATTACAGTTTGAGTTCTTTACTCCATGTTTCTTTTATGTCTTTTATATACTACTGCCATGCCTTACATACTCGGTATTTTATTTGTACTGATGTTCCTTTTGTCTGGGAATGCTGTGTTTTATGCCCGCAGGTCCCGATAGACAGGTTGAGAGTCCTCCAAGTAGGCTATCAGCTCGGCAGAAGGTGTTAGTGCACTCCACTTTCTCCGGAGTTGCCTATCTGGTCAGTTTGATTTGGACATGTATTGATTGATATTGTGGGGCCATATCTCGAACTTTATGACATATATGTACTCATAGAAACTTGTAGATAGATGTCATGTATATGGATACTTGTATGGCCTTGTCGGCCTATGTTTTGGGTATACAAATGATCATGTCGGCCTTATAGGCCTGTATGTCGCATGCATAAGGTTCTATATCATGTTTGGTCATCCATGTCGACTATTCTCTTATGTTTAATTCTAGTTATCTCATGACGGCCTTTCCGGTTTATTTACCCATGATAGTATGATAAGAAGGATACGTTAAGTTGGTACTTGGTTGAGTTAGGCACCAGGTGCCTGTCGCGGCCCTACGGTTTGGGTCGTGACAAATATACGGGCTCAACTTGCCGTTCTTCCCGAACCTCATAACACCCTTCATGGGTGAAACCTTGAGCAGTACCTTCTCCCCAACCATGTAAGTAACATCACGGACCTTTCTTTCGGCACAACTCTTCTGTCTAGACTGCGTCATGCGAAGCCGCTCCTGAATCATCTTAACCTTTTCCAAAGCATCCTGGACCAAGTTAGTACCCAATTGCCTAGCCTCCCCAGGCTCAAACTACCCCACCAAATATCTACACCGTCTCCCATACAAAGCCTTATACGGAGCCATCTGAATGCTTGACTGGTAGATGTTGTTGTAGGCAAACTCCGCGAGTGACAAACACTGATCACAAGAACCCCCAAAATCAATGACACAAGTACGTAGTATATCCTCCAATATTTGAATAGTGCCTCTAATTGTCCGTCTGTCGGAGGGTGAAACGATGTGTTTAACTCAACCTCAGTACCCAACTCTCGCTGCACGGCTCTCCAAAACTGTGATGGATACTGGCACGCCGTGGAGGCGAACAATCTCTCGGATGTAAATCTCAGCCAACCGCTCTGAAGTATAAGTAGTCCAAACTGGAATGAAGTGCGCGGAATTGGTCAGCCGATCCACAATCACCCAAATAGCATCGAACTTCCTCGAAGTCCGTGGGAGCCCAACTACAAAATCCATGGAAATCCGCTCCCATTTCCACTCTGGAACCTCTAGCCTCTGAAGCAATCCGCCCGGTCTATGATGCTCATACTTTACCTATTGATAGTTGAGGAACCGAGCCACAAACCCTATTTTATCCTTCTTCATTATTCTCCACCAATAATGTTACCGCAAATCCTGGTACTTCTTCGCGGCACCGGATAAATGGAATACCGCGAACTGTGGGCCTCCTCAAGAATCAATTCACGCAGCCCATCCATATTAGGCACACAAATCCAACCCTGCATCCTCAATACCCCATCATCCCCAATAGTAACATCTCTGTCATCACCGTGTCCTTAAGGACAAGCAAATGGGGGTCATCGTATTGGCGCTCTCTGATACGATCATATAAAGAAGACCGCGAAACCACACAAGCCAAAACTCTGCTCTGCTCGGAAACATCCAATCTGAAAAACTGGTTGGCCAAGGCCTGAACATCCAAGGCTAAAGGCCTCTCTGCTACTGGTAGATATTCTACACTCCCTAAACTCTTCGCCTTGCAACTCAAGGCATCGGCCACCACATTGGCCTTTCCTGGATGATAGAGGATGGGGATGTCATAATCCTTAAGCACCTCCAACCATCTTCGATGTTACAAGTTAAGATCCTTCTGTTTAAATAGATGTTGTAGACTCCGGTAATCGCTGAAAACCTCACAAGGAACACCATACAAATAGTGTTGCCAGATCTTCAAGGCATGAACAATAGCTGCCAACTCGAGGTTGTGGACAAGATAGTTCTTCTAATGCACCTTCAGCTGTCTAGACGCGTAGGGAATCACCCTACTATCCTGCATCAACACTGCATCGCGACCAATGCACGACGCATCATAATATACGGTATATGACCCCAAACCGGTAGGTAACACCAACACTGAGGATGTAGTCAAAGCAGTCTTGAGCTTTTAAAGGCTCTCCTCACAATCTTCGGTCCACCTGAACGGAGCACCCTTTTGCATTAATCTGGTCATTGGTGCTGCAATAGACGAAAACCCCTTACAAATCGATGGTAATACCCCGTCAAGCCAAGAAAACTCTAGAGTGCCATAGCTGAGGACGGTTTGGGCCAACTCTGAACCACCTCTATCTTCTTCGGATCTACCTTGATCCCCTCAATAGATACCACATGGCCCAAAAACGCCACTGAATCTATCCAGAAATCACACTTCAAAAATTTGGAATACAACTTCTCTTCTCTCAAGGTCTAGAGCACAGTCCTCAGGTGCTGCTCATGATCCTCCCAGCTCCGAGAGTATACCAGAATGTCGTCAATAAACACAATGACGAATGAGTCAAGATAGGTCTTAAATACAATGTTCATCAAGTGCATGAATGTTGCTGGGGCGTTGGTCAACCCAAAAGACATCACAAGGAACTCGTAATGACCGTACCGAGTCCTGAAAGCAATTTTCGGGATATCTAGCTCCCGAACCTTCCATTGATGATAGCCTGAACGTAAGTCAATCTTAGAGAACACCCTAGCACCCTGAAGTTGATCAAATATGTGGCAATGAATACCTATTCTTCACTCTAACCTTGTTCAGTTGGGGATAATCAATATGTATTCGCATAGAACCATCCTTCTCATTTACAAACAAGACCGGAGCACCCCAACGCGATACACTAGGCCTAATACACCCCTTATCAAGGATTTCGTGAAGTTGCTCCTTTAATTCCTTCAACCCAGCTGGTGCCATACGATACGGTGGAATAGAAATGGGCTGAGTACCCGGTGCCGAGACAATACCAAAATCAATATCCCTATCGGGCGGCATGCCCGGCAGGTCTGTAGGAAACGCATCCGAAAAATCTCATATCCGGAAAATCCTTGGTAACCCGGCATTGCCAACATCACGATCTTAGCGTGACAATCCAGAACAGCATGACATGAAGATAACCAATCCATACCCAAGATCACATCAAAGTCCACCATACTAAGCAATAAGAGGTCAGCTCTAGTCTCTAATCCCCCAATAGTCACTACACACGACTGATATACATAGTCCACAACAATAGTATCGCCCACTGATGTAGATACACGAACAGATGAAACTAAGGACTCACAGGGCATATCCAGATAATGAGCAAATTATGATGATACATATGAATAACTAGAACCAGGGTCAAATAATGCAGAGGCATCCCTGTGGCATACTGAGACAATACTTGTGATCACTGCATCGGAGGAAACAGCATCTGCTCTGGCAGGGATAGCATAGAATCGGGCTTGACCGCCCCTTGCTCGGCCTCCCCCTCTAGGGCGACCTCTAGCTGCTTGGGCCCCACCTCGAGCTGGCTGAGTGGGTGGCGTAATTGCTGGTGCTAGTGCCATAGGCCAAGAACTCTGTTGTAGAGACCCACTCAACAACCTAGGGCAATCTCTCTTGATATGACCAAAGTCTCTGCACTCGAAACAACCCCTCCTATGGTGGAACTGCTACTCTGGATAACCCGAGGAACTACCTGTAGAAGCCTGAGCGGATGAGGCATGGAGAGAACTCTGCACTGGCAGTGCATTGAATGAAGACTGGCCTGAATAAGCACTGTAAGAACTGTGGCTAGCTGATGCGCCACAATGAGCTAGAAGAGTCATCTGAGCGGGCCTATAAGGACGACCCCTATTGTGGTAGGACTTCCCCCCTGAAGGTACACCACCGAATCCGCCCGAACCTTGAGGCCTCTTGGCCTCCCTCTCACCCTGTTCCTGGCTACGCACCATATCTATATGTCGAGCAATGTCAACCACCTCATCAAAAGTGGCACCAGATACCCTCTCTCTAGTCATAAGAAATCGCAGCTGATACGTGAGGCCATCAATAAACCTCATGATCCTCTCCAGATCAGTGGGAACCAACCAAACTGCGTGATGAGCTAACTCTAAAAACTTAATCTCATACTGGGTCACAGATATGCTATCCTGCCGAAGCTGCTCAAACTGTCTGTGCAGCTCCTCCCTACGAGACTGCGGGACAAACTTCTCCAAGAAGAGAACGGAGAACTCCTGCCATGTAAGTAGTGTTGCACTGACCGGCCTGCGCCTCTCATAAGCCTCCCACTATCTGAAGGCAGCCACAGAAAATTGAAAAGTATTGAATGAGACCCAACTAGTCTCCAGAATACCTGATGTACGAAGCATCCACTGACAGTTATCCAAGAAGCCCTGGGCATCCTTCGACTAAGCTCCGCTAAATGATGGAGGTTGAAGCCTCTCAAATCTCTCCAGTCTCCTTTTCTCATCATCAGTCATAACTAGGACCACCGGAACCTGAGAACCTGCAGCCGGCTGGGCTGGTGGTGCCTCAGGTGTCTAAAGTCCCTCCATCGCTGGCGCTGGAGTATGGGCAGCGGGGGTATGAGTACCTCCCCCGGCCTGAGAAGTGGCTGGTGCGGCCTGAGCCGAAATCACCTGAGCAAGACCAGTGCAAACTGTCAATATCTGGGCCAAAGTCTCTTAGAGGCCTGGAATCACAATGGGCACAGCTGGTGCCTGAGCTGGCCCCACTGGCTCAACTATATCTGGAACCTGCTCCTGAGATGGAGCAACTGGTGGATCTGCAGGTGCTGCTCTAGCTGCCGTACGAGCTGAACTGCTACCCCTACCGCGGGACCTACCACGACCTCGGCCTCTCGTGGCCATAGCTGGTGGTACTGGTGGATGTCCAACCTGTCCGGTAGCACGTGTCCTCACCATCTATGAGAAAATAGAATACACAAGTTTAGTCGGCGGAAACAACAAACCCGCACGACAAGAATACAAGAATGTGAAATTTCCTAAGGGTTCGAAAGCCTCTCGAAGATAAGTACATACATCTCTGTATCGATCCGCAAGACTCTACTAAACCTGCTCATCACTCGTGAGACCTATGTAACCTAGGCTCCGATACCAACTTATCACGACCCAAAATCATAACCTGTCGTGATGGCGCCTATCGTGGTACTAGGCAAGACGATATTTATGAAATAACTCCAACATTTAACAAAAAAATAGATTTAAAATAGTTTAAATGATAAAAATATGAAATCAAATGCATCCTCTCAGGGCCACACTCACTCAGCCCTCCCATCCACTCAGCACTCGGCACTCACACTCAATAGGTATCTGCGCTCACTAGGGATGTGTGCAGACTCCGGAGGGGCTCCTTCAGCCTAAGCGCTATAATCCACACGGATAACTCACGTGCTATAATATAATATTTGGATCGGCACAAACAACTCATGTGCTGCACGGATAACTTACGTGCTATAGTATAATATCTGGATCTGCATGGACAACTCACGTGATGCACGTACAACTCACGTGCTATAGTATAATACCTCACAATCAGGCCCTCGGCCTCATCAGTTATCAACCTCTCCAGTCTCTCGGACTCTCAAAACTCATAATAAGTAGCCGAGACAGCAATGATATGATGCATCAAAAATGAACAATAGAGACTGAGATGTAATATACAAATAGAATGTGACTGAGTACAAGACAGCAATTTAGCAGATAATTCAACATGTACACGACCTTTGTGGGTCCCTACAATACACACACATAGTCTAAACATGATTTGTGGTTCAATTTTACTAATACGTGGAGAATAAACAGATAACAACAGATTATTCACTACACAGTCCCATGGAATTTGACCAAATCACAATTCCTACGGTGCACGCCCACACGCCTGTCACCTAGCATGCGCGTCACCTCAATACCAAACACATGACATGTAATACGGGGTTTCGTACCCTCGAAACCAAATTTAGAACTATTACTCACCTCAATCCGAGCAAATCTCTACTCCAATATACCCTTACCTTGCGAAACGGACTCTGAATGCCTCGAATCTAGCCAAGAACAATGTGATATAATCAACACGGGCTAAGAGAATGAACTCCATAATAAAATGGTAAGTTATTAATCAAAATCAAAATCGGCTTAAAAGCCGGCCCCTGTGCCCACAAAAAGTCACAAAACTCGAAAACCCTCTCAACCACAAGTCTAACCATGCCAAATCTATCAAAATCCGACACCAAACTGTCCCCCAAATCGAACTCTCCAAATCCCTAACCTCAAACTCCTAATTTACACCTTAAATACACACTAACTGTGTGGGAAAATCAATAGGGAAGCAATATTATTGATCAAAAATAAGAACAAGGAACTTACCTCAAGAATCCCCTCAAAAACCCTCTCAACAATCGCCTAAACCGTGCTTGAAATCCTTGAAATGAAGCCAAAATCGCAAACCCTTGTTTTAATAATCTGCCCAGGTTTTTCGCACCTGCGGCCCTATATCCGCACCTACGGAACCGCTTTTACGGTCAATTCCTCCGCTCCTGTGAAAATCACTTAAGTCCCCCAGGCCCGCATCTGCACTCCAGATTCTGCACCTGCGGAGGCGCTTCTGCGGCCTTCTACCCACTTCTGTGAAAACAAGCCCCGCTCTCAATCCTGCATCTGCGAAGCCTTGCTCGCACATGTGGTTAGACCCTCGCACCTATGCCCTGCCCAGGCTAGGCCGCCTCCGCTTTTGCGTAAACCCAGCAGCATCTGCGGCATCGCAGGTGCGGAAATGACCTCGCACCTACGACCTCTGCTCACCTCATCCCTGGCCGCTTCTGCGGTTCACCCCTCGCTTCTGCGAGATCGCACCTGTGATCCCCACTCCACATGTGCGATTACACCAGAAGATGGTGAGCTTCAGCACTTCCCTCAAACTTCAAATCGATCTGTTAACCATACAAAATCAACCTGAGGCTCCCGGGACCTCAACCAAACATACCCACGGGTCTTAACACCTCATACGAACTTAGTCGAGCCTTCAAACCACCTCGAAAAACATCAAAAACATGAATCGCACATAGATTCAAGACTAATAAACTTTGAAATCCCAATTTCAACAAACGATGCCGGAACCTATCAAATCACATCCGATTGACCCCAAATTTTGCATACAAGTCACAAATGACAACACGAACCTACTCCAACTTTAGGAATCAGAATCCGACCCCGATATCAAAAAGTCCACTCTCGGTCAAACATTTCCAAAATTCAACTTTCGCCATTTCAAGCCTAATTCCACTATGGACTCCAAATCACAATCCGGACATGCTCCTAAGTCCAAAATTACCTAACGGAGATAAAGAAAATATCAAAACTCTGTTCTAGAGTCATTTACTCAAATATCAACATCTGGTCAATCATTTCAACTAAAGCTTTCAACCTTGAGACTAAGTGTCTCATTTCATCCTGAAATCACACCGGACCCGAACCGACTACCTCAGCAAGTCATATAAGTGCTATAAGGTACAAGATGAGCAGTAAATGGGGGAAACGGGGCTACAACTCTCAAAATAGTCGGTCGGGTCGTTACACTGGTCTGTTGGAAATAAACCAGTCTGAGTCATAGAATCCATGAACCGCAGCATACGGCCCATGACCTCCTAGAATCCTGGTGCGGACATGAAATCTACTGGGGCTGGCTCTGCTGCAGGAACCTTTCCCTGCTCCTCACTAATAGGATCCTCTACTGGATCCACTAGTGGCATAACTGGAGCAACTCTAGGACGCCTTCTTCCTCTACCACGAGATGGAGCCCTCCCTCGACATCTACCTCGGCCTCTAGCAACAGGGGGATCAGCTCCTCCATGATCGGGTACATCTGTAGCGTGCGTTATCACCATCTGTGAGAGAGTAAGATAAAGATACTTAGCACAACATCAACTGCACGATAGAAGATGAAGAAAGAGTAGTTTCCTAACCTCGAAGAAGTAGTGACGAGGGGTCGACTTTGACACTTACTATGGGCTAACAATAAAGTACAGAAAATTCTAAATAAGCATGGGTTATGTAAATAATGATAACTCAATAACAAGCAGTGAATAAATAATTCTTTCACTAACAGTAAACCCCAAGTCAATTTCTGTCATTAAATAATTATAACCTCTCAATCTATAAAATAATATCAAGTATAATTAAGCTCTGAGTATTATTACGCACGATCCTGCCGAGGTCGTACGGCCCGATCTAGAATAATGTGTACACTGGTGAGGGTCGAGCGGAACAAACCATAGATGCATCTATCTACTGTCGAGGCGTTCGTCCCACTCCACAAGAAGAGAGGATACTTTATGAATACCCGATTTAAAAGTTATTACAAAGCTAATACACAAGGAAGCACAATTCCTATTAATGGTCAAGTATCCCGCCAAAACTCAAGTAAGTGGAAGTCGGTCTTTTACAATTCCTCTATCAAGTTCCAATACAATTTAGGCACTTTAATTAATAAATAGGGTGCAAACATTACAAGTATTTCATGATTTGGATCCTAAACTACCCGGACATAAACATAATTAGTAGCTACGCACGGACTCTCGTCACCTCGTGCGTACGTATCCCCCACAATAGGAGCCAATAGTAATTTAAATCACCTATGGGGTAAATTCCCTCTTACAGAGTTAGGCAAGAGACTTACCTCGTCTCAAAGTTTACTTTTTGGCCCACAAATTCGTTCTAAAGCCTCAACTTGGCGTCGAACAATCCAAAACTAGTTGGATTCCGTAAATTCAACCCAAATTGGAAGATTCCTAAAATTCAACCTCGGGCCCACATGCCCGGATTCCAGAAAGTTTTGAAGATAAATGTTACATATAATCTCACGAACTCAAATATAAAATTTTCACCTAATTCCATAATCATTTTCGTGGTTATATCCCATTTTTATCAAAACCTAGGTTTTTCAACTAAACCCATAATTTTCATAATTTTTCATGTTATAATCTACCCATAATTTATGTATTTAACTTATATTCATAGAAATTACTTACCTTCAATATCTAGGTGAAATCCCCTCTCTAAGAGCTCCAAATATTGCCCCATGAATGAAATAAATGAACCCAAAATGGTCTATGTTCCGACATAAATGAAGCTTCTGCCTCCAGCGATTTCCGCTTTTGCGAAGAAACGGCCGCGCTTCTATGGCGCCGCACCTGCGGATAATCCATTGTAGGTGCGGTCTTAGCCTAGGCCTCCTGGTCTAGCTTCTGCAGATGGGATCCCGCTTCTGCAGATGGGATCCCGCTTCTGCGGATGATGCGTCGCATCTGCGGTCCAGGCCTGGCCAACCTCACCTCGCATCTGCGTCCCTTCCATAGCAGAAGCGAGGCCGCTTCTGCGATCTTTCCTCCGCTTCTGAGGGCCACTGAACACTCACATATAACCGCATTTGCAGCCAAAATCTCGCACATGCGGCCCAAATCTCGCAAGTGCGGACGCACCAGAACCAGTGCATAAGCAGCCCCCTTCAAGTTCAAACTTGATCCGCGCATCGTTCGAATAGAACCCGAGGCCCCCAGAGCCTCGCCCAAGCATACCAAAAAGTTTGTAAGCATAAAACAAACTCGCTCGCACCCTAGGAATGTAGAAAACAACATTACAACTGAGAATCATAACCCAAAACCAAATAGAATCGACTTATGAACTTCAAGTTCTTCCAGCTTACTCCGAACACGCCGAATCATACTTAAACTACTCGGATTGACACCAAATTGTGCGTGCAAGTCTTAAATCAACATACGGAGCTATTTTCGGGCTGGTAATTCCAAACAAACCTCGATAACTCCAAAACATACTCCAAACAAAATTTATAGAACTTTAAAACATTCAATGTGCCAACTTTCAACTTATGCGCTAAAACGCTCCCAGGTCATCTAAAACCCGATCCGAACATACGCCCAAGTCCAAAATCAACATATGAACCTATTGGGATCTTCCAATCCCAGTTACGATGTCATTTACTAGAAATTTTGATCCAAGTTAAACTTAACCTTTTAAAGTCAATATTAAGGAACTAAGTGTTCCGATTTAAACCCGAACCCTTCCAAACCCGAACTAACCATCCCTGTAAATCATAAAATAATAAATGCACATATGGGGAGTCTTATTTGGGGGAACGGGTATCTATAAAGCAAAATAACCGGTCGGGTCGTTACATAAAATATCAAACAGACCTGAAAAGTTACCTTTGCATTTATAGATATTAAATTGATTAGGTTCACACTTTGGCTATATTAACAATCTTTTCATTTGAAAATTTCATAGTCATCCATTGACTTCTATCATATTTATTTAAATTTATATTCATCCATAGCCTTTTAGCTTTTTAAAAGAAACAATGTCTGATGCTAGCGGAAGTAGGAAGCTTACAATGGATGAACTTATGCAGAAGTGGAGAGTTTAAAGTCTGATTGGAATAGTAACGTACCAATGGCTAATCTTATGCAGAAGTGGGAGCAAATAAATGCTGATTCAGAAAGAATCAGACCACAAGTGTTTGCCGATGAATCACTCCAGAACATGCTGAACCTCGAATGCAGTTGTGAAGGTTATTCAACCTCGTTCGACAAGGTTGTCCAGCAGTTTGACTCTTTTAAGTTTTCCATCAGGGATGACTATGCCAAGATGGAAAATAGCTTGAAGAGTCTTTCTTATCTTATCAACAGAGTAATAATTGAACAAAATCAGTTGCGTGATCAATTCAACAAGTTGAAGTGCGATCTCACGAGACTTTGTAGTCTTTTTCCCAAGTATCCTATAATTATCTCTGATTCGGATGATAATGAGATATATCGAGAAATTGAGGAGTACTGTTCTGATGATGGTAGTGATGCTTAGTTTTTTTAATCTTTTTTTTATGTTTTTCTTCTGTATTTTTTTTTTATGGCTTTCTTTTGTTTTGTGTTGTTTTTATCTTGTAATATGTTATATAAATGAAAATCATGTTTCATTTTTGTGTATAATATTTTTCAATTTTGAAGGTTGCATTCTCATTTTAATGTAATAATAGATTACGTGTCAACCTAAAACTTCATGCCTTATAAGCTGAAGTTAGCATATATAAGTTAGAAACTTGAACCTTTTTGGTCTGAAGTTATTAATTATATATTTGTGTGTTTTTTGTGTGTGTGTGTGTGTGTGTTAAAGATATGTATTTCACTTACAGTTTTTTCTCGCTGAAGTGATTGCGTACTTTTTTAGAATGCAACCAAACCTGTAAGGCGTCAACTAAAATGAGTGGTTTGTATTTAAAGCAATATATATAAATGAGTATTTTTTCAATCCAGAAGCTTATTTTTTTATTTATATGAAAACAATCACATTTCACATATATCAACCAATAATGGAAGTCTAAATTCAGAAAATCTGCCTTCCTTTAGAATGAATTATTTTTCAAATGATTATTGAACATTGGAGTATTTTTCAGCGTGTTTCTTGAAATATGGATGAGGTGCTGGAGAAGACAAGCAAGTTGTTCTGTTATGCCCAATTTGTTTACAGCGACTGCATTTGGTAGACTTCAATCGTACTGATTCAATCGCAGGGATATACCTCTTCTTTTGTCTTCTTCCTTGTAGAATCTCAACATTTGGAGGTTTTGTGATTTCAGATTCTAAATTTTGTGGTATATCCCATGAATTTTGATCTCCCACAGTATTGACATGTCCTCCATATGTTTTGAACCATATTTCCCTTGAATACCATTTTGAGCAGTAATCAGATTTCTGCAAATATCTCTTATTCATAGAAGCAATTGTGTATGGACAGGGCAATTCATCAAGTTGGAATTCCAAGCAGTCACAAGTTCTCTTCTTTCAGTCCACAATTAATTCCATTCCTTCATTATTTATTCTAAACAACGTTGAATCAGGGTTGAACACCTAAGAAGGAATAAATAAGTAAAAAACTATATTATTGTATTATTGCTTCAAAAAGAAAAAGTATGAAGTTTTTTATTTGTAAGTCGTAAATCACTGCAGACATAAAAAACTGAAGTGATTATGCATTAGTTAAATACTTCAGAGAAAATATGCTGAAGTAAATTCTGAAGTTAATAAATATACTTACAAACATTTTACAAGCCAAGTCTATCTTCTTATTCCCATATTTATACTTTGTAAAAAGTTTCATGTGCTTTTTTTCTCCGTTCGTAAAACCACTCTCCCAACTTTTCTTGGATAAAATCTAACATTCTTAAAACAAGCATCTCTCTCGCTTTTAGTAACACAGATTCATTAATTTTATCATGTTTGTTGTCAGCATATCATAACGTCACCATGGGAACCACGATCGATCCCATCTCTTTGGCAGCTCTTGCATTATATAATTGTATGTTTTCTTATCAGCACTTTTGATCTGGGACATTAACTGATTAACATCTTCACGTTTGTATGACCTTGTAGCGCTTTGGAAAAGATTATTACTGTGATTTTGCATGTCTTTGCTTTAAAATCTTCTCAAAGTGATAGAGGTAGATACCATGGTGAGCTTCAGGATAAATTTGTCTAATCCCATTTGCGGTCGATTGGTTTCTATCTGATAAGTGTAATGACCCGGCCGGTCATTTTGAGAGTTGTAGCTTCATTCCCCCATTTACTGCTCATTATGTGCTTTATAGCTACTATGTAACTTGTCGGGGTAGTTAGTTGGGGGCCGGAGAGGTTTCGCAATGAGTTGAGACACTTAGTCTCAAGGTTGAAAGCTTAAGTTGAAAAGGTTGACTGGATGTTGACTTATGTGTAAACGACACCGGAATGGAGTTTTGATGGTTCTGTTAGCTCTGTTGGGTGATTTTGGACTTAGGAGTGTGTTTGGATTATGATTTGGAGGTCCGCAGTTGAACTAGGCTTGAAATGGCGAAAGTTGAAAATTTAAAAGTTTGATCGAGAGTGGACTTTGTGGTTACCGGGATCGGTTTGGGGTTCCGGGAGTTGGAGTAGGTCCATGATGTCCTTTGTGACTTGTGTGCAAAATTTGAGGGCAATCGGACATGATTTGATAGGTTTCGGCGTCGTTTGCAGAAGTTGGAATTCCTTAGTTTCAATAGGCTTGTATTGGGGCGCAATTTGTGTTTTTGATATTGGATGATGTGATTTGAGGGCTCGACTAAGTTCATATCATGTTTTAGGACTTGTTGGTATAATTGGTTGAGGTCCCGGGGGCCTCAGGTGGATTTCGGATGGTTAACGGATCGAATTTGGAGTTTGAAAGATTGCTGAAGCTGGGATTCTTCTGGTGCAATCGCACCTGCGGAGCTTTGATCGCAGGTGCGAGCAAGGGAGCGCAGGTGTGAAAATGAGAAGGACTGTGCAGTGGTCACAAGAGCATAAGAAGTTCCGTAGATGTGGATACGCATCTGCGCGAGGCTGATCGCAGAAGCAAAGATTGAGAGAGGCTGAAGGGGGTCATGCTTATCTGCAGAAGCGGACGTGTGAGCGTAGAAGCGCTTTCGCAGGTGCGAATTTTGGTTCGCAGGTGCGGAGTCTAGGAGCTTAAGTGAGCTTCACAGATGCGGATGTTTCACTGCAGGTGCGGTCCCGCAAAAGCAGAATTTTGGGCTGCATGTGCGAAGCATTGGGCAGTGTTTAAATCCGAAGGATTTTATGATTTCTCTCATTTTGAACTTTGAAAACTCGGTCTAAGGCGACTTTTCAGAGGATTTTCGAGGGGTTTCTTGAGGTAAGTCACTTGTGATCATTTTTATTCAATAATCTTGTTTCTCCATTGAATTTCCCCACCTAGTTTGTGTGTTTTTAAGGTTGAATTTGGGGGTTTGAGGCTAGGGATTTGGAGAGTTTAAATTGGGGATTTGGGTGTTGAATTGGTGTTGGATTTTGGTAAATTTAGTATGGTTGGACTCATGGTAGAATGGGCTTTCGGATTCTGTGACTTTTATTGGATTCCGAGACATGGGCCCGGGGATGGCTTTTGAGTCGACTTTTTGATTTTTGATTAATAACTTAGTATTTTCTTATGGAATTTATTCCTTTAGCCCGTGCTGATTGTATCAAACCACTTATGGCTATATTCGAAGCCTTTGGAGGCCGTTTCGCGAGGCAGGGGCTAGTTGGAGTAGAGTTTTGCACGGTTTGAGGTAAGTAACAGTTCTAAACTTGGTTCTGAGGGTATGAAACCCCGAATTTAGTGTCATGTGATTGGTGTTGAGGTGACTCACATGCTAGGTGACGGCCGTGTGGGCGTGCACCATAGTAATTATGACTCGGTCAATTCCATAGAACTGTATAGTTAAATAATCTGTTGTTATCCGTATATTCTCCATGTGTTATAGAAATTGAACTGCAAATCATGTTAGAAACCATGTTTAGGCTATGTGTTGATATTGTAGGGACCCTCAGAGGTCATGTTACATGTTTAATTATCTATTAAATTTCCACTCTGTACTTAGTCACAGTTTTTACTCGCATATTATATCTCAGTCTCTATTGTTCTTTATTGATGCATTATATCATTGTTGTTTGGGCTGTTTATCATGACTATTGAGAGCCCGGATACTGGAGAGATTGATGACTGAGTGAGGTCGAGGGCCTGATTGTGAGGATATAAGGGATCGGGTTGCACGTCGTAACATATTTTTATTTATTTATGCATGGGCATGGCTTATTATAGTGCTTGGGATGAAGGAGCCCCTTAAGAGTCTGGACCCCCACAGTGAGCGCAGTGGATATTATATTTGGGATGGAGTTCCCTGAGCATGGAGTTTCCCCATATATTCACATTTGGGATGGAGTTCCCTGGGCATGGAGCCTTATACATTTATATTGAGTGGTGGATCTTCCCTGGGCTAGACCTACCCCATACGGTACTGAGTGATTGAGTACTCTGAGAGTGTGAGTACGCGAGGATTCCATTGTAGTGTACCACATACAGCATGTACAGTGGCAAGTAGATATAGAAATTTCATATCCCTCATATCATTCGGAGTTGATCTATTTTACTTGTATTGAGTTTTTATCTGTTGAACTTGAAAACATGCCTACATTTCTGTACTGTTAACTCTATATTAAATTGTACCTGCTGAGCTCGTCACTACTTTCAGTCCAATAGTCAGTCTTGTTACTTACTGAGTTGATTATACTCACGCTACACTTTGCACTTCGTGTGCGGATCCAGGTGTTATCGGTCACGGTGGGTGTTGATTATCTGAGCAGCATGATCATTCGGAGATTTTGAGGTAGTTGCCCGGCGTTCGTAGACCTTGACTCTCTCTCCCTATCTTTCAGCTTTATGTATTTAGTTTCAGTTTTTCATAGACAGTATTTTCAGACTCGTGTTGTATAGATGCTCATGTACTCAGTGACACCCTGGTTTGGGAACTTTTGTATTGAGTTTTGACTTTCTATCCAGCTTATGAAAGCTTTAATTATTTAAAACTATGTTATTTCATTTTTCACTTAAAAGTGTTGGAAATATTTTGAGGTGTCGGCTTGCCTAGTACCACGTTAGGCGTCATCACGACAGGCTAAGTTTTGGGTCGCGACAATAAGAAAATTAGTTCACGGTGGACTTCAATTGCTTTTCTCATTTCCCCGAAGAACCAAATGTATGCATTATTATTTTCTGAATATGCTACACTAAAAGATAGAGAAAAGATTTGATTGTTTGCGTCCTTTGATACACCAACAAATAGAAAACCACGATATTTTGACTTTAAAAATATTGCATTAACTGCAATCATGGGTCTACAGTAACGCCAACTAGCTATTGATGCCGCATGAGCAAAGAACATGTAAGCAAACCTGTACAGGTGAAACACAAAATAACAAATCATAAGGTGTGAAGTTTTCAAATAGGAACATTTGAAACTTCAGACTGATGGTTACTATTTTTTTGCTTACCGATTATGCTCATCTCTTTTTATGCTAGTGTATTTCCCTGGGTTTCTATGCACCATCATGTATAGGTATGAAGGAAGAATTTGGTATTTCTCTTCCGGTGTTCCTCTTATACAAGCAATAGTTTTTTGAATAGCGCGCCATGCCTTGTGATATCCAATGTCAATTCCAATTTTTTTTCACTTTCTACAAAGACTGGTGTAACCTCGATCTTTTTATCTTGAACATATTCTAAAATTTGCTCACTTATAAAATTTGATGTAGCATGCTTCTGATCTGATTTTCTTGCATCAACCGAGCATTCATGGTTGTTATGAAATTTTATCTCCCTGAAAAGTGTGGAATTTTTTATTAGTAGCACGTACATTCCAACCACATTTCTCCACGATGCATTTCAGCTCGTATCAAAGAAACTAAACTAATTGGCCACCTCTGAGAGTGAGACATCGTATTGTGTCTATGTAGCGATTCTTTGAACATGATCTTACAATGGTGAATTCAACTTTTTGGTTTATCTCCAAGCTGCAGAAAACTTTAGTCATGATTTTCTTGTTCTCAAAAATTGATCCTACTTTTATTTCCTCAGGCAGTGCATCATGCCTAGTATTTTACATGGTGAAGATTTTTTCAGCTTTCTCCTCACTCTTTTTCTTGATTTCTTAGAAGCATTAGAAGTTTCAGCAATTTCTTCAATTGTATCTAATGTTATCGGTATAATTTATGTATTTTCTTCATCTTGGTTGTTGCTTATCATTGCAAGAGATAACAAAAAACTTTGTTGGATTGTGTGCTAGTTGTCTATTTGCATTATTAGTTGTCCTTCTTCTTGTTGGGCCTCACCAAACTGGTATGAATTTATTGTAGCGATAGGTAATTCTTGCAGCGTTCCATATTCTAAATTAGTTGTAATGTTAGAAGGTTGCCGCTCATTGTCTACTTCCATTATTGGTTGTTCTACTTCATGTTGATAATCAGCAAGTTGTTCTGAATCTATTGTATATGCAAGAGATGGTTTGAATGTTGCAGATTCTGAAGCAGCTATACTGTCAGAAGTAGTTGTATTTTTTCGACGACAAAATGGCAATTCTTGAAGGTTGAATCAGTTGTTAGCAAATGTATACAGGTTCTGAATGTTTTATCTGAAGTTACAAGTATCCCTTTGCTTGTATTTAGTTTGATATCAAACCATATTTTTAGTGAATATTTGGTTTAATCGAAATCTATAACTTCACTAATTTTTTTCAGGAAAGTATTGAATGATACTTGTTTATTAACCAGAACAAGTTTTGTATCATGATCCAAGTAGTTGTAATCAAAAGTCCACCTCCCATTGAAAGTAATAACAAGGCAAATCGACCTCATCCTGCAGAATGGAAACTTCCGCATATTTAGTGTGAAGTGTTAGGAAAATGAACAAAAATATTTAGCGTGCATAAGTATAAAGTTTAGAAAAAATTCATTAGAAAATTACATACTGCAGGACAAAAACTTAAGCATGTTTAGGCTGAAGTTTTTGTAAATGAACTAAAAATCTTCAGCTTGTTTAGACTGAAATTTCGGATAAAACTCATGACAAAACTGTAGACTGCATTACAAAACTTCAGCATGTTTTGGCATGAAGTTTTAGCAAATGAACTAAATAACTTCAGCATGTATTAGCAAAAACTCTTTAGAAAATTACATATTGCAGGACAAAAATTTAAGCATGTTTAGTCTGAAGTCTTAGCAAATAAACTAAAAAGTTTCAGCATACTGTAGACTGCTTGACAAAATATCAGCAAGTGTTGGTATGAACTTTTATCAAATGTACTAAATAACTTCAGCATCCATTAGCATGAAGTTTTAGCTTTAACGTGTGGCATGAAGTTTTAGCTTTAATGTAGTTTTAGCTAAATTTTAATTTATGTTAATATAGTTTAATGAAATATTATATATTTTGTTTTAATATTTTTGTGTGTTATTTTTTTATATTAATTCTCTTCAAATAACAGAAGGAAAAATAATACTACAAAACTTCAGCATGTTTTGGTATGAGATTTTAGCAAATGAACTAAAAAGTTTCAGCATGCATTAGCAAAAATTTATTAGAAAATTACATACTGCAAAATAAAAATTTAAGCATGTTTATTTTGAAGTTTTAGGAAATGAACTAAAATATATATATGCGTTAATTGAATTCCGATTTTGTTTTTAAAGTTTAAAACTTAAAAAGCATGACGAATTACAAAAATAATTGCAGAAACATATATCATGAAGATCAATCAGTTTCACAAACTAATTCGAATTTTGAAGAAAAATTGCAATACTTACAATGTATTTTGTAATTTTGAATTCGGAATATGAATCTGGTTCAACTTTCTGGTTTTTTGATAAAGCTGCTGAGATGAGAGGAGATCTAAGGAGGGACGGAGTGATGGAGGATATCTTTTTTGCGATTAATGCGTGATGCATCTTTTATAGCTTTTGTCATGGGTATAATTATCATATTATTACAGATTTTTTGTCAACTGGTGTCACGACCCAAAATCTAAACCGTCATGATGGCACCTAACGCAACCCGCTAGGTAAGCCAATTAACTATAAAACACAATTTAATAATATAGATGTGAGTCAAAGATGAGATAACTAAATTTTATACAACTCCCCAAGGAGTGATAGTAAAAATCATGAGCGTCTAAGATTTAGATTTTTACAAAACTGAATTGAAATAAGTACAACATCTGTTTGAAATATAATTGAACCGAATTCGAATCTAATGCTACCAAGGACAAGTGAGAGCCATAACTGGAATGCATGTATATCTTCCGATCCAGCTCTCGTCGTACGCAGCAACATCAGCATCCAACATCTGCACGCAAGGTGCAGAAGTATAGTATGAGTACAACCGACCTCATGTACTCAATAAGTAACAAACCTAACCTTAGGTTGAAGTAATGACGAGTTGGGACAAGGGTCAGAGTCCAACTCCAATAACCAGCAACAGTCATAATAATAATAATAAAATGGTACATGAAAATAACTCTGAGGTAAGATGCTCAACTCGTTCATAGTTACGGAAAGATAGGCATGCTTTTCAAATATAACAATAAATCCCAAAAGCTTTCACCGAAAGCACCAAAAGCATATGAATAAGTTTGAAAATTGTGATTTTTCCCAAAAACCTTTCAACAATAAATAAGATGTCACATTTTCAAATAACATGAGGAAAATACATCTCTATGCCTACATGTCAATATACAGGTGAAATCATGAATGTCACCAAAGCTGGGTAGTAGAAGGAAATACATCTTTATGCATGTATCTCAAGTACGCATATCAAATGCAATGCATCTCAATGATGAACTCATGTACTCACCCTCTCAGAGTACTCCATCTCACTATCTTGTATTCTCACTCATCATGCTCAATACTCGGCACACTTAGTCACTTAGTACTGTACATGGCATATCTAGCCCAAATGCAAATCAACCAAGGCAGATCCAGCCCAAAGATGCAAATAAACCAGGGCAAATCCAACTCAATGCAAATGAACCTAGATGCAAAGAAACCAGGGCAGATCCAGCCCAATGCAAATGAATCAGGGCAGATCCAACCCAAATGTAAATGATTGCTAGCAATTGCACCCACTGTGGGTGTGCAGACTCCGGAGGGGCCGATCCAGCCCAAGCACTATAATAATCCAAATCCTGGCATGAATCAATAAAACATGTTGCGGCATGCAGCCTAATCCCATAAATATCACTCACAATAGGCCCTCGGCCTCACTCAGTCATCAATCTCTCCAGTCTCTCAGGCTCACAACACTCCTGCTAAACAACCCTAATCAATGATACGAGATGTGACAAGATACGATAACAAAGACTGAGATATGATATGAAATGATGAATGCGACTGAGCACATAACTACAATTAAGCAAATAGCTCAACAGCAAAGAACGACCATTATGGGTCCTAATAGTACCAGCATATAGCCTAAACATGATTTCTAGCATGAATTACAGCTCAAGTGCTCTAACACATAGAGTATAGTAAAAATGTTTAGATAAAATAGCTACACAGTTCTATGGAATTAACTAAATCACAATTTATATGGTGCACGTCCACATGCCCATCACCTAGCATGTGTGTCACCTCAACATCAATCACATAACACTTAATTCGGGGTTTCATACTCTCAACAAATTTATAAGTGCTATTTACCTCGAACAAGACAAATCCAATACCGAGCAAGCCAAGCGATGCTCCAAAAATATCATCATGCGCGTACCGACCTTCGAACGGCTCGAAACTAGCCAAAAGCAACTCAAGTACATCAATTAATGCCAAAGGAAACAAACCCAATCGATAAAGGTCAAATCTTTAATCAAAAGTCCAAAATCAACCCAAAAGTCCAACCCGGGCCCGCGCCTCAAAAGTCGATGAAACTTATAAAATTCGACAACCCATTCAATTACAAGTCCAACCATACTAGTTTCACCTAATTCCGACTCTGAAACGATGTTCAAAACTCAAAAACTCACTCTATGAAGCTTTAGGCTACCCCCCCCCCTCAATTTCTCTTTAAAATTCATAATCTAAATACCAAAAATAAGAATAGATTCATGAAATATAATCAAAAATGAGTAAAGAACACTTACCCCAATCCACATGGTAAAAATTGCTTCAAGAATCGCCTTAATCTGAGCTTCATAGCTCCAAATATGAATAAAATAGCAAAACCCTCGACATATAGTTTTTGCCCAGGCATCTTCGCTTTTGCGAACAAACTAGTCGCTTTTGCGGCGTCGCTTATGCGGATCCAGCTGAGAACTCGACCTTCACACCTGTGGACAAAATATCCGCCTCTGCGACATCGCAGGTGAGAGCCATCATCCGTACCTGCGCAAGACCTCGCTCTTACGCTCCATCCCTTCGCACCTGCGCATCCGCACATGCGTCCTAAATCTCCGCTTCTGCGATCTTCCTCACCCAGCTCACACCTCTCTTCTGCGAATCCTTTGTCGCTTCTGAAAACATTGCACCTACGCAATACCAGCCGCAGGTGCGATCACACCAGATCCTGCCACCACCAGCCTTAGCCAAAAAAGATCCAAACGATCTGAACCTCGTCTGAAACTCTTCCGAGCCACTCGGGACCCTGTCTGAATATACCAACTAGTCCAATAACATAACGCGAACCTATTCGATGCCTCAAATCACGCATAACAACATCGAAACGATGAATCACACCTCAAATCAAAAGTAATGAACTTAGAACTTTTAACTTCTAAAACTCGCGTCGAAACATATCAAATCAATTCGGAATGAACTCAAATTTTGCACACAAGTCCCAAATGACATAACGAAACAACTTCAATTCCCTGAACCACAATCCGAATTCGATATCCACAAAGTCAACTCTCGGTCAAACTTATGAACTTTCCAATCCTTCAAATTTCCAATTTTCACCAATTAGTGTTGAATCCTTCTAGAAATATCCAAATATAAATCTAGGCATACGCCCAAGACCAAAATCACCATCTGAACCTAACGGAACCATAAACACTCCGTTCCGGAGTCAAATTCACAAAAGTCAAACTTAATCACCTCTTCCAACTTAAAACTTCAATCATGAAATTCATTCTTCCAAATAGATTTCGAGCAACCTGAAAACCAAAACCGACGATCACATAAGTCGTAATGCATCATACGGAGCTACTCATGCCCTCAAACTTGCGAGCGAAGTGCAAATGCTCAAAACGACCCGACGGGTTGTTACAACTGGATATCAAATCAATATTTTTTAAAAATAGGATACAGGATAAAAGGTGGCACAAGTATAGGGTACGGCTGCAAATTCCCCTTTCTGCGTGGTATCTTAGCATAGAGTTACTTACGAACGGGGCGAAACTATATGTAGCCAAAGGTGGTCGCCGAAAATTTATGTTGTATATAAGGTAAGAATATTATTTATTATTGATCAAAAAAATAGACATTGAACACCCTTCATAACCCACTAATAAAGGGTGTTCAAAAGTACTGAATTTTCTGAATCGCCCAGCACCCGCACCTCGCCATTACCATCCCTAATTGTTTGGCAAATCCGAAGTTATAGGTAGCTCCTATTTCCTTTATGAAATTCAAGAGAACCACTAGATTTTGACCATATGAATTAGGAGTTGATGGATCATAAACTATACCACAACATATAGGCAATTATATAACCCACGTGCTGGCCCAAGGGTCAAGCAAATAAAGATGTGGCTTTAGGCCCTAAATTTTTAAGGCCCCATTTTAAAATTAATAATATATTAATTATGTTGTAATTTCCTCTAAAAAAATTAAATATTTATGATAAAAAAGTATAAGATCTTCATAGAATTTTTTTGTTTTTGATTATTTTGCCAATGGTAATCTATGGTGTGTGATCTATGGTGACTAATAGTTAATTTACATTCTAATATTAATATTCCCTTTTTCTAATAATATGTTTTGTATTTTATATTCTCTTTTCTTTCTCTAATTACTAAGTTGTCTATTCTCCAAAACATCCAAGGGAGGAAAGATATTGAATAAATTAAAATTATTATTTTTTCATTCTTATTCATGTTCTTAAGCATTACAACAACCAAAGTAAGACAATAGAATTCTTTTCTGATGTCAAGTTATAAACTTCTAGAATCAAGTTATATTGTTCTAACTTTCTATATTTTTTCTTTAAATTTGAAATTTCTTATTTTCTTATATTTTTACCTCGTAGTAGTGCATTACGAAAAAATAATTTAATTATTTATCAGAATACACATATGTCGACTATAAAGCATGAAATATATTAATATAAAAAAAAAATCAATGTCTCCTAATAAAATTTGGCTTTAGGCCTCTAAGGTTCTTGAGCCACCCCTGTCTTTGGNATTATTTATCAGAATACACATATGTCGACTATAAAGCATGAAATATATTAATATAAAAAAAAAAATCAATGTCTCCTAATAAAATTTGGCTTTAGGCCTCTAAGGTTCTTGAGCCACCCCTGTCTTTGTTTTTCATATTTGATATTCAACTAAAATTTAGAATGGATTGTTTCCATCACTTGACCAACAATGCTTTCATGTGATGATTCACTGCAATGCAATGCTAATTAATAACAAGTTAAATGATCTATCATATCAAACTCCACACTTCAAAATCTCAATCTCAAACATCTTTCTAAGCCTCATTTTTCTTAAGCAAAAAGTTCAATACATCAACAAGTGGCTCTCATTTTTAATTGGAGAATGTCAATCAATCAACTAAGCCTCGTTCTCAAATTGATAAAAAAAAACTATACCACAGTAATTACAATAATACAGTCTCCTATATCTCTTCTAATTCTAAAAAAAGAACAGAATATTCCACTCAAGCATACTTTTATGGTAGAAAAAGAAACTAACATTACTTATTTAATTAATGAGTTTAAATTTTCTAAGCATTGATGGTATAAAAGATATCTAATTGTTTTTAACTTTGACCATAAATTAGATATAGATATTTTTAAGTTTTTAAAAATAAATATTTTATAGTAAAAAATTACATAAAAAATACTATAAGTTATAGTAATAATTTATATTTTAAAATAATTATAACATTTATATGAAAAATATAATCAAAGAGTACAACTAGTTGACTCCCAAAATAGTAACCATGACTAACAAATTGAGACGGAGGGAGTACTGTCTTTTAAGATTTTGAGAAAGAAAAGTAGGTAATTATTCGATTAGGAGAAAATGCGGTCAAATAATTATAATAGAACTT